>DWMY01002120.1:0-12499 GCA_018249775.1 Heliconius hecalesia formosus
TGGTATCGGGGATAAGTGTGGCGTTGAATTCCGCTACTCAACACGCAATGCCTCCAGAATTTGGCGAAAAGTGGGGGGCGGAGTGTTTTAACACTAGGCTCATTCCTACCCTGCTACATGCGGGATAGAGCGTGAAATTGAAACAAAATCTGTCATATATAGCTATAAGTTATAACTAGTGATTACATAAAATAATAAACTAATACAAATAAATATTTATTTGACGAGAGCGAATATTTAATTTATAATTTCAAATTCCTAATCACACATTAAGGATTATGAACTATGAAAATTCATTTAAAATACTGAACGTAGGGGAAATTGGTGAGCAAGTGTATCGTTTTTAATAAATCTTTAACTCATTTTCTCGAACCGCTTGAATTTATATTTAATTGTATTAATCTTAGAATGGAATATTTAGGTTTGGAAATGTTTATTATTTTGTTAAGTAAAATAATTTATATATAATTAATATTACTAGTGTTGTCTAAGTATACTTTGTGGCGCAGCGGCAATGGCTGACTGTAAGTTGGATACCCGCTCGAGGCAATAAATGGAAATGGTTTCATCCCCAACATATCACAAAAATTTGGCGGTATGTAATTTAAAAAAATTGTTCAACTGCGCCACGAAAACTTCTGAATTATAAAAGATCATAAATTATATTGTTATTTAAAGATAATTTGAACTATATAATTTTTTTTTTGGAACATAGCAATAAAATTATGTATAATAGGTTGGTTCCTTTACCTTATCAGAGTTTAATGTACCGGCCTATTAATATACAGCCGGGAGGAAAAAACGCCTTTCTTCTATCATTTTGGTTTTCAGGTAAATCCCAGATGACCGATTATTTTCTTTTATGTGATTACGTAATATACTATATATTATTTGCTATCTTACAATACAAGGTAGGTGGTTGTGGGTATATTAAATATTTATGGAATTAAACACTCCAAAATAACTTAGAATTTTATTTTTGATCTGGTTCTAAGTAAAACACATTGGGTTAATAAAATAATTAGGCTATCTCTATCTAATTTGCAACATTATATAAAAATTCGTGGCCGCCGGCATCTTCGTTTTCGTGGACTATAGAACGTAAAATTCTGTTTTATACCGTTCCCGCGTCTATTTCGAGAGCTTTTCTATTAAAGCTTCACTGCTCTCTGGAAGGAGACTGCGTACCAAATTTCAGCGTTCTACGCCGAATAGCTTGGGCTAGGATTACTTGCGACTTCGTCCCCAGCAAAACATGGAAATAAACAAGAGATTTGTATGATACTTTTGTACGACATGTTCTACGTGCCTACTACTGTTCCCAGTCGCAGGGTATATCGAATATCGTAAACATATTGTGATATTTGTATCAAAAATGTCAAAAAAATATTTTCAATTTGAAGCAGTAGATCGTGGGATCAGCGCGTTCAACAAACTCACTCTAGCTTTTTTTTAACTTCACGCTGTATCTCACGCATAGGGAATCAGGGAACCTAGTGTTAAGACTCTCAGCCTTCGTTCGCCACTTTCCGCCAAATTCTGGACGCAGCGTGTGCTGAGTGGCGGAACTCTACGTTGCGCATTGCCTTGCATTACCAGAGCGAGTAAATGAAAATATTAAATATATTATTTCCTCGAGTGGCGTCAGACCAACAACCTGTCGTATTGACAGTGATATGCTTATGATTCTGCGCCACGACTGGCCTCAACTTTAGCTTTATTATTAGTATAAATATAGATAAAAAAATCTTATATCTATATTTTCTTATGTTACCTCCTTACCACTATAAAACCTTAACCCAAACCAATCGCCAATGAATACTTGGTCCCGAACATATTTCACCCACAAAAAGCGAACTTTCGACAAGCCAGCACTAACATATGTGCTCCGTATCGATATTCTATTGGGATGTTTTCCTTCTGTAAAAGCGTTTTATTCGAGTTTTATATAAAAGTTTCTTTAAAATTTTATTTTGTAAGAATTGTAAGTGGGTCGAAATGTTTATTGTTCATATATTTTCTATATTTGTTATATTCAAGAAAATAAAAAAATAATTTTACCTAACTATTTTTTTTAACTTAACACGCTATAATCCTGAATGTACATAATATAAAATGTAGGTGAGTGTCAGTAATCAGAACTTTTAAATGGTTTCAAAGACATACAGATTCGCCTTTCGTTTCGTTTAAATTTTATAGATTTTCTAAAATTATTTTTAGTAAATTGGTATGAATGGTGGCTGGTTGGATTATATTGTTTTTTGTATTTTATTTCACGATAGAGTATATACGTTGACCACTTATCTTCGAGGCAATTACACTTGAATGACCGGAATTCAAGTCGATTGATTCAGAGAAGAAATAACCAATGTGTTTTATCCCCAAATAGTGCTATTCCTTTGCACCGATGGTCTCGTACAAATATTAGCTTATACAATTGGGTTATCTTGGATTCGAATCTGGGATTATTTTTTAAAACTAAATATGTTTTTTACAGATATATATATTCAATAATAATCGTATCGTAAGTAATATATTTTCTTATAAGTTTCACATATAGCATAGGTAGGGCCTAAGAGAATCAAGTCTAAAGACACGCAGTTCACCGTTTTCCAACACAATATTCGAGACATTGCAAATTCAGTGGTGGAAATAAACGCCGCATTTTATCTTGACACTAGATAATCAATTCCTCTTGGAGTGAATCAAACCCACAGACGTAGTTTTTACGCTAAGCCACAGCGGCTTTAGTAATATTTTTACTCTATTTATCGAGTTATAATTTATTTTGACCTACTGACTATTTATATACAAATTTTATTTATAAATTAGGTTTTTTTTCTCTATTAATACGTTGTTGATTTCCTAACCGCACATTGACTGAAATTTTATTTAAAGCAATAATTTAATTAATTAGAAGCGAAAAAAAAAATAAACAACAAAAGTAATATAATTCCCACAACCAAAAATGAACCGACAACCACCACGTTTACATTCTACTCTACTCCAATACGCTAACTACGATCTATCTCAGATCCTAGCTACTATATGGCCCGATCCATAAGCCAATACAATTTATCACTCGTGTACGAACTAAGCAAATGCTAAACCCTTATCAGATAATTCTGACACGCTTTTTCAACCGACGAGTTGTTTTCTCTACCGCTTGGTGTTACGCCAGCTTGTGATAAACGTAGCTTATATTTCTATATTCCATAAAGATAAACATTTAAAGCTTATTTTATATCATGTACTAACTTTATATATTTATAGTCGTGGCGCAATGGCATAAAAGTGTCACTGTAAACAGAACAGGCTGTGGATTCGATTGCCACTCGAGGAATCGAAATATTTTGTATTTTCACTTCCTCGCTCTCATGCAAACACGCAATCCAAAATTCGGCGGAAAGGGGAACAGTATCCTAACACGAGGTTCCCAGGTTTTTTCTGCCTACCCTGCTATTTGCGGATACAGCGTAAAGCAGAAAAAATGTACTAACTAGGGAGGCCATCGCACTTTATATATTTCATTTGTTTTTATTTCAGCTTCACTCTGTGTCCCGCACAAATCAGGCCGATGGCACCTGTGCACCTGTGTTTGACACTCCGGTCCCCATTGAGTCACTTCCGTTCCCCACTTTCCAGAATGCTTAAGGCATTGCATTTAAAGTGGCGGAGTTCAACGCCGCGTATCGCAAGAGCGAAAATAAATGAAAATATTAAACATTTCATTCCTTGGAGTGAGAATTTAACTCACACCCATCACGTTTACAGTAGCATACTTGCACCATTATATTTAAATTATTTTTATTTCCTAATACATAAACCACGACGTTGAGTTCCGCCACTAATCGCGAAAAAGTTCGAACATTCTGCTGAAAGTAACGAACGGTATTTTACACTACTTTTCCTCTGCCTATGCTGTTATATAGGCATGTAGCGTGAATCTGTATTTAAAATATCACCATTACAAATGAACTACCATTCCGTGCCACGAACTACATTTCAATTTCTTTTGCAGCAAGAAAATATCTAGGAAAACTTTATTGTTTAAAAAAATAAAGTTCACGGAAATAAAACAATGTTTAGAGAACAGTGTGCTATTTTTTTGTGAAGAAACTTTGCGAGTAAACTTCTATACCGCTGAAACAACCTGAAGTTTTTATAAGCTTTGTTTGTTTGTATGTATATTATTTTGTTTTGTTGTTTGTGTTCCGTATCTCAAAAGTTAAAACCGAAAACGACAATTCTTATAGGATCTCTTTGTTGTCCGTCTGTTAAGACCATTTTTCTCGAATTCACGTGAAGCTACCAAGCTGAAATTATAATGTTTTTAGGGCTCCGTACCTCAAAAGGTAAAAACGGAACCCTTATATCACTTTCATGTTCTTCTGTTTGTCTGTCAAAATTATTTAGTTAATGATCGCGTGAAGATATAAAAATGAAATTAATAGCAAATATTCAAAGTCTATGGTCCCTTGACGTACAAAAAAATTAAGCTTCTAAATTAACATAATCAAGGAGGAGGAGGTAGATGCGAGCTTTTATGCATCGATTTTGCTGCACTATGCATGAAATTTAGTACATTTGTACATTTGTAAAATGTCAATGAACAGTGCGACAGTGTCTTACTGTAAATGCTTATATTGTGGATTCGTTCTCTAAGCACCCCTGCTTAAACGATTGTATTTAAAGGACTTTCATTTACGAAATATTTAACATTTCCTTATCTTCGGAAACTAGGGAAAGCTTTTAATATCCGCCACTCATCACGCAATGTATTGAGAATTCGGGAGAAAGTGAGGAATGGATGTGTACTAGGTTATTTTGAAGCTTATACACACACATACACATAATACACAAAAAAAAATAATGGGCTTCGTTATCTGTCTGTTTGCTCTTTGCTCACTGAAGAGTAAAAGATATAAAAAAAATCGAATATGTAATTTTTTTTATTATAGTACTTGTACTCGTTATGAGATATTCTTGATTTCCTTAAAGAAAAATCACTATTACAAAATTTATTTAATATTGTTTTACTAAAATTGTTATATTTGTATTCTTTTTATTTTAATAAATAATAATCCATCGAGACAACTATTTATAGCCCAACGTTGACTTCCAACACTCAAAACGAACGCATTTTCTTATAGGTTAGGTTCTAATAGTATAAGTACCCTGCTAATAGTATAATACGAGATGCAATTTGAAATTAGGCCGAAAAAATTTTTTACACTATGTAATACCCAAAAAGAAAGAACTATAAAATGAAGAAGAAAAGAAAATTTAGTACTTTTATTATTTTTTGGTCCTATTTTAAATATAAAATATGACCTAAATACAGGTACGTAATACTGAATACAAATTTCATAATTTTCAGCTAAAGCTGCATTTACAGTTTTTATAAAAGCCTTCGTATATATTTATTACAAATTCATACTATAAAATATATATTAAAAATAATCAAGAGTTCGTTGGCGCTGGGGTGAGAGCGTGTGACTGTAAACAGCGATCCGGTTGTGGGTTCCATTCCCACTCGAGAAAATTAAATATTTAATATTTTTATAAAAATCTTATATTTTATTTAATTCTTATTTCAGCTTCACGTTGACGTAACGTAAATTTATTATAAGAAAAATTAAATACGCCCAAACTAAAAATCAAATCTGCACCAAGCTAACAAGATTCTCAAGATCATCTTAAGATTCTTGTAGATAATGAAATTTCAATAACAATAGTCCAGAACTTTAATGTTTTAGTTGAAAGGAAACTTGGGGACGGACTTCAACTTGCTCTGTGGGTTTCTGGAAAAGGATCTTAACTAGATAGTTGGGAAAACAGATTTTTCTTGCATAAATTAACTAAATATTTATATCATTAGATAGGAATAAATAATCAAAAGCCATAATATAAGGAATAAATAGTGGTAAGAGAGGTAGGGGGAGACCTCGGTTGACCTTCGAAAAAACAGTATCAAAGATACTGGAGGAAGGTGACGTAAAAAGCATGAGGACCACCCGCAGGGCGAAAGAGCTATGTAGAGACCGTAGCGTTTGGCGCTCCGTTCTGTCTGACTACACCGCTAGGGATAAAGCGTGAAGCTAGTTTAGTTTAGTTTAGTTTAGTTTAGTTTTATTTATGACCAGTCATCGCCCGAAAAGTGGGATTGTAAGTGTATTAGTGGAAACGAAGTGTTTTAACGCTGTATAGACTATATAGTATTATCATCATCTTTCTAACCGGCTGCTTTTAAAAAAATATGATTTTCTTATCTTTGACAAGTACGTTTTTTATGTGTCCTTCGATTTCTGTGTTATTTCTGAATCGATTTTCTCGCATAGCAAAGTAAACAGAGCTTCTCACTTTTCAACTAAAATTCGTCGTGTTGAGTCTTAGTTTTGTTACCAGGGCAAAAAGTAACATTAATTTATTCTACTTGTCTCTTATTTAATGTGGGGAACGGAGTGCCTTAACACTAGGTTCCCTCTGACTACTCTGCTGTGTGCGGGATACAGCGTGAAGCTGATTTTTTTTTTTATTTTAATTTATTCTCCCTTGCGGTAGTCTAGCCGACACCCCTCTGATTAACATTTCGAACACTCCATTCTCAGCTTTCTGTACAATTTTTAAAACATGGCGTTCACTCATCGTCGTGCTTTGTCTTATTTTTTTTTATTTCACGCTGTGTCCCACACATAGCAGAATAGGCAAAGGTAACCTGGGAACCCAGTATTAAAACACTCCGTTACCGTTAAGACAATTCCATTTCCCACTTTCCGCCGAATAATGGAGGTATTGCTTGTTTAGTAGCACAGAATAGTCATAGAATTGTCTTACATAGCGGGGAAATAAAAATATATGTTATATATGATATTATATAATACAGTCATCTCAGCGTATGGATATTGAACCCACAACCATCACGACTACAGTCGGACGACCTAATAACTTTCATTTATAAGTTATCGGATTACAAGTGAAATAAAGATGAGATTATTTACAAACTGACCTCAAAAGTAATTTGAAACTTATTATTTTCTTATATCGAATCTTCAGCTTTTGGATGATGAAAAAATATGTTCAAAGAAAACTTTATTTACTTGTAAGGAAATGTACAGTAAATAAAAAATATATTGTATTAATATGAAATAATTGTTTTTTTTTTATTCATTTATATATAGGTATTTACTTATTTTTGTCTTGTTTTAAATGTAACAAACATTTATAAAAAATTATGGATTTTAATGAACTACTCCGGAAACCCTGTCCCTGAGTCCCTTCTTGTTACATATGGTACTTGAAAACAAATTCTAAATACTTATAATGGTAACGAGATCTTAGCTTAACAATTTTATTACGAAATCACATTTATACAAAATTTAATTAAAAAGAAAAAACATTAGATGGTAAATCTCGATTTTCCTTATTTATTCAGCCAAGTAAAAAGAAAACGTGTAATGTGTGTTTTACAAGAATCATTTCAAGCTACATTTGTGTCCTTCATATCTCGTCGACCAATTTGTCTACATACATAAAAATATTTTTTTAACTCTACGCCTTATCCCGCACATAGCAGGAAAATAAATACTCAGGTAACTTTACCAAGAGGCCTAATATGAATACACTCCGCTTCTCGTTTCACATTCGAGCCTCACTCATTTGCGTGCGTGTTAAGTGGCCGGCGTAGAGTAGGAAGCGAAGAAGCTTTCCTCTGCATACAATGCTATATGCGGGATATAGCGTGAAACAGTAAATAAAAGTAAACCAACATTGCATACCATGAAAACTAACTCCTTTGATACAGTAACAGAATAAAAATCGCAATCCCGAAACACGAAGTAGATTTCAGGAAACTCGTTATTTCGTAGCACGTAAATTGCCAGCGTAGACGTACGTAGCTCCCGCGGGAGCGGTGCTACGGCGTAGCGCGATCACTACTACTACAATCGATTTCTTTATGGTTGGTTAAGATAAAAATTGTGTATAAAATATTTAAAGATTTGAATCGTATGGAAATTTGAACAGAAAATGTTTTCTAAGCACAAATATATTAGTGTTTTTGTTGAAAACATTTTTTACAATTACATTTTATCTGTAATTAATTCTTTTATGGGACAATGTGTACGCTTTTACAACAGGATCCTAGAAAACGTGCAAGAATTTTCTATATCACGATTTTAAAAAAATGTGAAAGACGCTTGTGTGGTAAAGGTTATTATCAAATTAATTAAATGCTCGTTCAAGTGTGCTTCTATGGTATCATTGTCACAAAAAATTAAATATGTATTTAAATGAAATTTATTTAAAAAAAAAGTCCCGCCTCGTTTCTTACGGGTCTTTTCAGGTCTGAGGCATTAACTTTAGTGAACTGGTGGTAAATTATTTGACGTTCAAAAATTGAAGCATGCACCTTCTTATTTTGAATAAAATGATATCAAGGCCAGTCGTGGCGGAGGGGCACAAAGTGTGACTGTAAAATCGACTGGTTGTGGGTTCGATCCCCACTCGAGGAAAACTCGACGTTGAGTTCCGCCACTCAGCACGCCAAGTTCTGGAGAACTTGGCGGAAAGTGCGAAACGAAGTGTCTTAACAATAGGTTACCTGTGCCTACCCTGCTGTGCGCGGGATACAGCGTGAAACTCATTTATTTTTTGGGAAAATGAATGATTTTTGATTAATATTTTAATTTATTCGCTCAAGAGAAAATAAATCCTATTCAAGAACTGGAACTCAAATCCATTTTTATTACACAAATCACTCTTAAATAAATATTACACCTAAATAGATACAAAAGGTAATGTCTTAATCAATTAAAAGTCAATTATGATAAGAAGAAGCTTGGGGGTGACAGTTAATGGGCGTTCGGCAAAAAAGAGCTTAGACACTAATATTGTCCTGTCATCTTGCTCTTGGAAAGGCAGCGGTCGTGATATTTTTAGTTTTAAAATGTAATAATAAAATTTGGTACAAAAGTGAGGCCGTCTTAGGACAGTGTTTAATTGTAAACACGATGGTCATCAGTTTGATTATCTCTCGGGGAAATTAATTACTTCAATTTCCCTGATCTGTTAAGACAGTTCGTATACGTGTGGTTATAATTCTTAAATCTGGGTAGGAATCACGAGTGTCTTAACACTAGTTTTTCTCTGCTTACATATCCTAAAACATAGATTGGTTTGTTCATTAAGGCCGTCTTGGCTAGTGGAATAAGAGTGTGACTATAAATGTAACGGTTGTGGGTTTGACTCCCACTAGGAGTTTCTTTTCCGTCACTCAACACACAATTCTGTGAGATTTGGGCGGTAAATGAGGAACGTAAATGTCTT
Source organism: Heliconius hecalesia formosus (assembly GCA_018249775.1). Lineage (NCBI taxonomy): Eukaryota > Metazoa > Arthropoda > Insecta > Lepidoptera > Nymphalidae > Heliconius > Heliconius hecalesia. The sequence continues at coordinate 9,328 of DWMY01002120.1, forward strand.
AATGGGAAGAGAATATCTTTACAATAGGTTCTCATGCTACCTCCACTAATACAGCGTTAAGCACACAGAAAAACACTTCATACTTTAATATCTATTATTACAGTAACTTAAGGTAAAGAATAAATTTGCATTCACCGTAGTATAATGTATGGTCAAACTCTCCACATAATGTATGTATGAAAACCAAAACAAACAGAGGAACACTTTTACATCAAAGAGTTCGATAGAATCCTGTATAATTACGGAACTAAACTTATAACATCACTGTTCAATCTCAAAGTTAAACAAGTTCCTTCATAAATATGTATTAAACGGTCATAGATTCGGATAACGAAAATCTTGTTTAATGTATAATAGAATATAGAGACCTTTTAGAGTAGCCTTCATATAATAGAACATAACTAGCGTTCACCTGCTGCTTTGCCCCCGTGATCCAATAGAAATAATAAAAAAAATATGACACAATTATAAGACATTCTGCATGCATGGAAATCGTTAGGCTCTCTTGATGTTCTCACACTTATTGACCTTTTTAACCATATCTCGAACATTGGAAAGAAGCTACACCAGTGTCGGCTTGGCATCATTACCCTTATTTACAAGAAGAGGGGCCGTGTTAAACATTGTGGTAGGCAGGGGCTTTAAGCTTATGATTTATACCATGAAGCTTTTCAAGCGCATGATTTTTCTCGATCTCCGCGGAGAGTGTACTGTCTCTGGATCTCAATATGGATTTCAACGGGGACTCTATTTTTGCCCTCAGAATTTTGCGGACGAATAAAAGGTAAACGGAGCTCTGCTTATAATCTTTTTAGATCTTCAGAAGTGTACTGAGATCTGCAGAACTCTACAGTATGCCTTTGACTATGTACCTCGTTAGTAGTTCTGGTGGGCATTGGAATTCAAGAGGATCCCTACAATTTATATTGAGATTATTAGAGACATGTACCATGATTCCGTTTCTGTAGCTAGGACCACTGTCGGCGACAAGAAACCCTTCTAGCTCACAGTAGGAGTTTACCAGGGGTCAGCTCTTAGTCCGATCTTATTCAATATACTGTTCTGGCTCACGTCAAAGATCAGCCTCCACGGTTGATGATGTATGTAGTACTCATTGACAGGTACCGACTGACACTGGAGTGTAAAGAATATAAAAAAAATATAAAAGAGTATGCTCCGAATTGATCATTTACATGGTAGCGAATGCTGACAAGTACTATCTCAGCACACTTAAGAGACCCCAAAACACACCATAGTAATTACACATCCAGTGAGGAACTGGTGTCATTATATTAGCAGTGATTTAATTCTTAAAATTTTATATTCTATAGATCGCACGATGAATGCTGGACCATATTATATTGTACCATATTATATCAGCAAATTATATGCAACACCTTACTCAAAGCGGGGGTTTTCCCTTCAGATTGGAAGACAGCCAAGTTGGTAAAAATCCACAAGGTACTCGATATTCACCTTGTAAGCAACTATCGACCAATATATGTATCAATTATTATTGTTTGCAGACGATTATAAAAATAAAGATGTAAAAAATAATTGGTTAATAAAAATAACTGGTTTTCTTATATAAATTAATAAATGATCACATATATTGTCCGCGTCATCTCTTAAGTCTCTTTTACCTTGTAAAGTACCTCGGAAAACAGTCCATTTCTTTGCACAACTGTAACAGAGACTAAAATTGGGATCTAACTCTTCTATTACAAGGCTTACCTCACTTTATAATAAGAAATGTAGTTTATCCAAGGACATTTATGTTTTTAAAATAGCTATAAATGCTTTTAAGAAAGCAATACGATGTATGTAAATTATCATATGCTTCTAGTTATGTATTCACTTATAGTATATATATATACTCCTTAATAGTTGCTTTATATGAAACAATATCCAACCTTAAACACCTTCTTATTAATCCAATTTAAAAAAAATAAATTATTCGCTTTTTTGTAATTGTAATTCTATAAGTATATAAATTACTATATATCACACAATTGTTCACACGGAATTTATATCGAATGCACCGAATAAAGATGCTAAGGTGGATGTGCCGCGTAACATGTTCTGATCGCATACGTAACAACCAAGAGCATCTCCTGAGATGATATGGTCACGTTGCGCGCCAGCATAGGAACTATGTCAAAACGAAGTGCCTCGCCATGTCTGTCCCTATAGTTCATCCCCCGGCCCCAAAGAAAGCCAAAGAAGCGATGGCTGGATGTCATGAGCTAACGGACTAACCACCGAGGATGTTGAGGATAGTGCAAAGTGGAGTAGTTGAGTCGGGAAACATACCATACCAATAATAAGAGTCGGGACTAATGCCATGTGGAATAAAAAGATCTACTACAGTTAATTTTATTGGAAGATCAACGTATGATCTTCCCCAATATGGGATTCCACATCACTGCACGGCTTATTTCCGTCATCTGACATTTTTGGTTTCAACAGAATATCTCTTTAAAAACACAGCAAAAAATACGGAACTAAAACTAATAATTTAACGACCTCTTATACATCTACTAGAACCACCATGAAGAATACGTGTAATGTCATTTTATTTGCATTAAATTAAACTAAATTATATTATATTTAAATAGAAACGAAGCTCTATTTATGAATAATTTTGTGCTTAATTACCCAATTTTTATTGTCATACAAAAAATTAGTTTCTATTTCGGGCTAATTTTTGGCAAAATATCTTTTGTTACACGCTATATATCGCATATAACAGAGCAGACACAGATAAAAAAAACAAACAATTTCTGAGACGTATTCTTATTATAAGAGCGAAGAAATAAAAATAAACAATTTCCCCGAGTGGAAATCAAATTTACAATAGTCATATTTACGCGACTTGCCGCTGCGCCACGAAGGCTTTCCTCGGTTAAGCGAAACAAACACAAAGTAGAGATTTTACACTAAGTTTTCTTTATTTAATAAATTTATATTGTTTATTTATAATTTAGAAGCAAACCACAGCGCTGAGTTCCGTCATTCAACACGCAATGCCTCCAGAATTCTTCAGAAAGTGGGGAGTTACAAAAAAGAATATGTTAAAAATAATATTAATATTATGTTACCTATGTATATAATGGAGCCAGTCATATGAGGCCAGTCGTGGCGCAGTGGCACAAAGTGTGACTGTACAACC
>DWMY01002121.1:0-12496 GCA_018249775.1 Heliconius hecalesia formosus
ACACCATTTAAAACTATAAATGTATCATTAATCACTCCATATGTTTATCTGTTAACCGTTTATATATAAATGTTTACAATAAAATCAAAAATTCTGTAAATAGAAATGAAAATAAAGGTAAAGGCTTTCGTAAAAGAGAAAGATGTCAAAAGGCGGGTTAGTTTCTCTTTTTTTTTTAAAGTTTTTACTCTGTGAAGCTTAGAACGGAATAGTTGCGCCGAATGCCGACTGCTAAATAATTTTAACTATACCCACACATTTTATTACTGTTAAAAGTTTGAGATAAAGAATTTAAATAAATATTATTTTTCTTATGTTTACGTAATAATATATAGTTATCTTCGTTGCTATATGAAAATGTACTCATTTCATTCATAATGTGTTTCTCTAAGCCCTAATTTAGGCTTTATACCGTACTAGATTGAATTTTAGACTTTGAAAGGTGCATTAAAATTTATATAGGTAATTTTATGATCCACATGAAAATTTTGTTTCTAAATTGAAAAGAAATGTTTTATAAACATTTTAGTCTGGTCAGAATATTGTTAAATTTCAAAGCTATCCGTTTGTTAAATAGAGATACTATTTCGGAAGGTATCTCAAGTATTATAGTACCGACTATGATATTAGCATAGCAGAATAGATGTATGCACCAGTCAGGTAGTTTTGGGAAAAAAAAATATTTGTAAAAACAAAAACCCCGACTGCATAAAACTATAAAGAAAATAAACAAGCCCAATAGTTTATTAGGATTAACAGTCGGGACCTCTTTAAATTATGCGGGGTTCCTGGTAAAGATTTTATTGATTGAAGAATTACTTATAGGTCCCGACTGTTAATCCTAATAAACTATTGGGCTTGTTTATTTTCTTTATAGTTTTATGCAGTCGGGGTTTTTGTTTTTACAAATATTTTTTTATTTTTCATTTTTTTGTTAGAATTTATTATGGTAATGATAATTATGATATACCTTTATGAAATCCTGAAACTGAGCTCTTTAATTTGATACCCATATTGTAGTATTCGAAACGAATTTTTTTTTTTCACTACGTCCCATTGGACGTAGTGAAAAAAAAAAATTAAAAAAAAAATTGTCATGGCAGCTGTGGTACGCCATTGCGTACCACAGCTGCCATGATTATTTTTTTTTAACGTCACCTATCTAAGAACACTTGGGCTACGAATACGAATCTAACGACATCTCAAATATGTAAATCCGTTCAGCGGTTCTGGAGATACGAGGTAATAAAGAATATTACATACATACAAGATACGCGCGAAAAACATAACCCTTCCTTAGCAGTTGGGAAAAATTATATTTAGTAAGGCAAAGCAATTGGGCGAAAAATGGATAACGCAGATCTTCACTCTCTGCTCACTTTGCTATATATAATGTCAAGTAGGTATCTAATCTATTAAAATAAAACAAGAATGTATTTATATATTTTATTGTTTTAAATTTTGTGTTGTTTACTCTACTTGAAGTGATTTAACATTGTGAACGAAATATGTCTTAACTATAAATTAATAACATTTCTACAAAAAAATATAATAATAATTGATTAAAGATAATTCTTATTTTCTTAGAAGAGCATAATAACTGTAAGCGCCTTTCAATATCTAAAAAAAGAAAATAATATTTTTTTGAAATAATTTTATTTTACTAGAAATATTAATATATAAAATATTATCATATCCAACAAAACAAATTTTACACAACAAAATAACAAAAAATTATCGATCGGTGACGTTTGATAAATGGCAATTAGACAATAACTGTAAGAAACAAAAAAGATGGACTTAAAAAAAATAAAAACTAGCGTGAAATATAAAAAGTGGACCTGTTCGGTCTACTTCACCATTGAAATGTTGAAATTTTTATAAGGCAAAGCAAGACTTAGTTAAAGTTGATTTTTTCATTAAATATATGTTTTTATTATTAAAGATTTGGGTCCCACCATTGTGGCAATTTTATAACAAAAATATTTATTTAAGGTCACAATTGATCACAAAAGCGTCACAATTTGCATTAAGCTGCGATCCTCGTCAAAAGAAAGGATAGGTACACAAATATAAAAAAAATGTTAATATACCGTTACAAAAGTAGACAAAGTCAATTCAGTAAATGGCCCTGCGGTATATGTATGCACTATTTTAAGTTGTCCGGCCAGAATAAGTATATTTTTCCTTTGTCTAAAATCCATTTTCCACCATTCGCTTTCATACGGTCCTAATGTCACTTGTTGGTTCTGAAAGTATCAAACATTTTATTAAATTTATTTTAATTCAAATATTAGTAACATATAAAAATGGTTTAACGACAGTCTAACTTAGTTTAAGGGGGTTCCGAATTCAACTCTTGGAAATGAGTTGTAGGCAAGGAGATGAATAATATTGTGAAAATTGTGTAGTACGTAGGAGACGGCCTATCCTGTTATATAGGTAAGGTATAATTTAGAATTTCCTATCATTTTTAAATTAAAGTTTTTAAGTTCGTAACAAAAAAGCTAAATAAGAATATTCTTATTAGATGATATATTACCGGGCTAATGGTTGTGAGTTCGATTCTTACTCGGAAATATATTGATGCTAAGATGAAGACGTCTATTTAAGCGAATTTAGGTGTCTAAATATTTTCCAAAGGTTCTCAAATACGGGCACGAAAATACAGATTGAGTAGCACGAAGTGTGACTTTAAAACCGATTGGTTGTGGGTTCGATCCCCACTCGAGGAGATGAAATATTTACTTAAATTTATATTTCCATTTTTTCGCTCTGGTTTCGAAGTAAAGCGCGGCGTTGAGTTCTGACACTCAACACGCAATGCCTCCAGGCATTGCGTGTTGAGTGTGAACGGCGGCGTGAAGCGTGAAACGGATTAAAATACAGATCTGTGTGAATTATATATTTTTGCTTATATAGATAAAAAAAATACATATCCTTACTTTGACTAAGACATCGTTGCTATGCCAACAAAACATAAAAAGTTGTGCGACGCCAAATATTAAATATTCAGCCATTAAAACTTTTTGCGTTGTATTTGTTGCAGTCTAAAATTTAAAAAAAAAGATGTATTTCATGATTCGCCATGGTTGTTGGTTTAGATTGACTCTTGAGAAAGCTTAGGTATATTAATAATTATTGAATGGGAATGATTTATTTATATTACATTACTCTGGTAAGAAGACTAAAGACAAAAGGCGGCGTTGATTTTCACCACTCAACACGCCATGAATGAACTGAGTCTTTTAAAATTTTAAGAGACTCAAGTAGACAGAGGTAGAGATAGAGGTACATTTCTTCTGTCTACTTTGCTATATTGGTGAAGATGCAAAAAAATATCAATATATTTACTTAAGTTAAAAAAAACGTTATGGGAAAGGAATATTGATTTTATTATGTAAGTTTTAATATACCTACTTTTAAAGTTTTTAATTAAAATAATAACTTACAGTAAGTTGAAATGCACTTGCACATAACATCAAAGAACACATAACCACGTACAGAAACATAACCGGCGATAACAATGAGTTGAATAGTCTCGAATATCTGAAAATGTAACAATTATTTTTAAATTCTTAAATATTAAAAATATCAAAATAACAATGATGAAAGAATTCTCAAATTATTGTTTTGTATTTGGTTCTTTTTTTAAACAGTAAACATGGCGCTTCAACGGTTAATGGCACGAATAGTTCGGGAGGAGTATCGATAATGTGTCCAAATTTTATTTATTTAAAAAACTTTCATATATAATTTATAAAAAAATAAATTGTGACATTTGGTAATCATCTGGCATTAATGAATATGAGTTCAAATCTTACTTGATAGACGTTTGATAGACGTTTATACTATATTATTAGGTAATGGAAATAAGTTGTCTGGTAAAGTTGATAAGGTAAAGAGCTTTAAAATTCTCAATGTTATGGAAAATTCATTAAAAATTATATGTGCTCCTTTGCCTACCTCAGAAATATATAGTTACGATAAAACAAATATAGTTATGATATACTTAAAAGATTACACAACAACTTTCTTGATTATTATCTATATTAGATTTTTATAGCTTAAAGTAAAGTTTTAAAGCATAAATTAATGTTATGTCGCAATTTATAATCCAATCAAAGTTAGAAAAAATATGAAAATAACAATGTGTTGTAACATAAAAAGGTTATATTTTGTTTTTAAATATATTTTTATTAAGATTCAATTAAAAGTCAGTTAACATATATTATGGTAATTGAATGAAATGTATTATATTTTACTTTGGCGGTTCTAGCTTTCTACAGTTTAATTAAAATCTCTAAAAACTCAAGAAAATTATAATAGCTCATGGTGAAATAAGATGTAGACGTGAGAAAGTACAAAAAACAATGATGCTACCATTTTTGCAAAATGGGCAAAATTATAATACGGTAGTGGAATATTGAACGAAAGATGAATGCGACCTTTCTAAGATGGTATAATGTTATCATAAGCTTAATTTGGATGCGAGTGAAATGTGTGAAAAACATATTAATTTCATTAATCGTTTACATGTTGATAGAAGAAAAAATCGGTTAAGGTATTATACTTAAGATTCAGTAGTCTAGATGACTAACATTTTATGTATAAATATTTAGAAAGACTGCGCAATTTATTGGGAGATGTTCATCCAAAAAATTTCAACAGGGTAAAAGTAACAGCAAAAACTTTTGAATGTTCCTATTTATGTGCAGTATATTTAAAGTTACTTTTTAGAAAACATAAAAAATTGAACTTTGAGGAACGTGGTATTTGTTTCGTGTGTTCTCCATTCAACGTGACATTGGCGAAGTGATTTTATGCTCAACTGGCACGCTCGGAACGCCATATTAAAAGAAACCAACCAACCAACCTATATTGTATTTTCAATATTTTCTTAAAAAAATATTGTCATATTATCTATTTATATTTTATATACTCTATTTACAACTTGCAAGATTTGTAAATAGAATATTGATACTCACGACTTGCAAGTTATATTGCAGCATTATGTAGTTTGTGATAGGCCATAAGCTTGAGACGTAACACCTATCACCGGAGGATGTTTAAAATATTAGAAGCTAAATTTAATTTATTATCAAATAATTAGTACTATTTACGTGTCTGAACACTAGGTAATGACTACCTAACATGCTGCATACGGAACAAACCTACTTGAAGCTTAACAAAACGATTCTTAACTGACACCTTATAATATAAAATATTAGAATGAAATAAGAATACATAAACAGAAAAAGTTTTTATAATTTGGGCTTATTGCAGGTATGTAATATGTATATATAGTAAAATTAAAATTTTGTTGTTAAAAATAATTTGCTCAATACAAAAGCAATTACACTGTTCTAATTATATAAAATTTGTCATGATCTGTTAGTCATGAGAACTAGGGCTTGATGAGCGCGGCTGTTGCAAACCATCTTGCGATTTAATGCGAAATAAGCATTATAATTATCTATCATTTTAAATCATGGCTACGGTAATCATTTATTTGTCATTCGGGATTTGTAAATTTTCAATGAAAATATTTTCCTTTTCAAGTTTTGTAACGTTGATATTTGACATTTTAATAACTATTTGATATTTTAATAAAAAAATATTTTTATAAATCCAATCATATGATTTTTTATCACTTCAGAATTTTGAACTTCTATATCTAGCGAACTAAAGAAATAAATTTTATAATACTTACTTCATCAATAGAACATGAGTTTTATGCAATTCTCGTATGGTTCTGTATGCTTGTTCATCGCTCACAGTTAAACCATTGCAACTGAAGATAGCCTTACATCTTTCTCTAAGCAATTGTAACTTTCCTCCAAAAAATACCATAATTACCATAATAATTGTATCATATGCTGCCATTATTCCAGCCCCATATGCACACAGCAAAACGTGATAAATAACAGTTATCCAATTTCCAGGGAAACTGTACTTATCAAACGGCATCCATGAACTAAAAATATGAGGGAACGGCTCTGTTCCATTATTAAAAGCTTCTTGGGACGATAAATATTTTATTAGAGGAGTTGATATTACGCTTATAAATGTAATGAAAACTAGAGTCCAATAAAAACGTATGACACGTCGACAGTATTCAGTGTAGGAATCTAGAATTTGGTTCCTTTCAACGTCTGTGTACCCTCTTTCATATTTGTCAGCTTGCGTAACGTATTCGATTACTTCTCTCCAGCTATGTTGCCAAAACACAAATGTGTTAGCTTTAACAATACATACAATGCTTAACATTGATATCTTTAGATTCGTCAACACTTGATCTAAATCAGATTTTATAACATAAAGCTCCATGTATTGAGTTATTACGAAAACTGTGACAATTTCGTGAACAATTATGTAAAATACTTTATTCATGAGGCTTTTACTTAAAATTAAACCCATTTTCTTTAAAATCCAATAATTTGGGCCAAGAAGTGGTCTTTGAGGATCCTCTATGCTTGTTATAAATGATTGAATCATTTTATGGTTTGCTTGTTGAAATGTAAAATTCAACTAATTTTAGTTGGGAAGTACCTCATATATATAGCTTTAGCTTACCCTACGTCTGAAGGAAAAATATTATATATGTATGAAATATTGGTAAACCTTTTTTACCGGCGCCGTCGTCGTTATACATTTTTGATAAGCAGAATTGAAAAAATTCTATAGTTCAAGTACTACTTACCTTAAGTATACTATAAACCCAAAAAATGTTATATACTGTGATTTATTTTTCTAAACAGATTTATGGGAATTTGTTATTTGGATGATATTTTCGTTACAGTAATTAGTTAATCTAAGTTAGTTAGTAATTAAAATACAAAAACCTAAAAAAAGTACTCTATATTTTTAAATATTAGTATTTTTATAATAATAAAAATGTTAATAGCGTATACATTTTTTATAACAATTTTATTTATTCTGAAAGTTTCTTATAAATATTTCAAAATAATAAAAACAAAAAGCTTTTAAAAGAAACCTCTCGAAAATTTTCCATATAGGTATATATTTGCAAAAACTTATAATTGATACAACAAAAGCTAAAATATGACAACTATTTCATAATTTTTATTTTCATTTAAGGCCATATAACTATAAATATAGTAAATAAAAATAAAAACAACAAATAAAATTTCATTAATTTCAATACATTTTTTATATTAATAAATTTAGCCTCAATTAAATTGCATTACTAACATTTCAATTATTTCAGATATACAATACGATTCTTATTTAAATAAAATAAATTCAATCTATCGATAATAAGTCAAAGGGGCACATCACTATCCTACAATCCACAGAACGACAAGTGGTACAACCCCACAATTTAAACGTCTACATTATACTTACAAGTATATTAGAGCCGCTAAATATGGGCGTGACGGTCACAAAATACAGCCGAAATAAAAATTAAATGAAGATATCAGTATTCAGTAACATGCAATGTGTTGTTGTATAATGGACGTGCTATGCAATTATTTTAAAATGGCATATTATTACTGCAATTTTGAGTACTAGGGTGTTGTTAATAATTCTATTTATTAAGTAGTTGAGGCCGTAGTGCAGTGGGATGGCGTCTGAAAATAAATGTGATGGTTGTGGGTTCGCAACCCACTGAGAGGCATGGACGTATGTAGAGATATTTTCTGAGGGGGCCTAGACTACAGCTTTGAACAGATATGTATGTGTTCGAGTTTGTTATTTAAGATTATTTTTATTTTTTTAGAGTTAAAAATTTTAGTAAAATTTTTGGGGAGGGCACATACTACCTGGGCCCTTAGTTCCTTGCTCTAGGAGACAGGGCGCGGCGTTGACTTCCACTACTTAATACGCACTGTAACGAATATGTGAAAATAAGTGATGCTGTTGTGGCCTATTTTTTTTGAAAGTTGAGTTTGAGAGTAACGAAAATACTTCTTAGGCTAGTCGTGATGGAAAGGCACAAGTATGCAACTTCGATTTCCACTCGAGGAAGACGACATATTTAATATTTTCATTTCCTCACTTTGGTAACGAGACAACATTTTTCAATATAAACACTCGTTGAGAATCTAAATTAAAAAACATGTTCGTTTTAGAATCGAATTATATAAGGTAGGTTCCGCCATCCAACGGGTTGCAAATTATAAGTGCAGTGTGAAATGCTAAAATAATATTATTTATAACTCTTTTAGATTCTCGTTGTATCCCGCACATCACGGGGTAGGCAGAGGGACCCTGGGAATCTAATATTAAGAAAATCCGATACTATTAAGAAACTGAATACTGGAGGCAATATTAAATATTTCATTTGCACGCTTATGCCCTTGCTGGTAAATGGCCTTATTTAAATGTTATTATATTTTATTAAATGATAAAATTATATTTAGCTTCATTGGTATAGCACCAGGACCACGCCTATATATTCTTGCCGTGTGGTCCCGGCCTAGAATAGGATCATCCTGGTACTGGTGGTGTCGTAAGAGGCGACTAAAGTACGTGTGGTAGTCACGTCGCCAGCAATGGCAATACGCATGGGCAGACTCGACCGGATCATTACCACCCCCGGCATTTAAAACCGTCGTGAAGTAGTGGCTTTATGCCACTGCGTTTCGCATCAGGTAATGTCGGGCTCCGGCGCCCAACCCACCTTAAAGGCAGGCAACGCACCTGTAGCACCTCTGGTGTTGCACGGTGTCGTGGGCGGCGGTGATCACTTACCATCAGGTGACCCGAACGCTCGTTTGCCTTGTCTTTTCCATAAAAAAAAAAAATCATGCTCCATAAGCGCTCCTTGATATTAGCCTTATGAAAATTATTAGCAATAAATTCAAAGCTGCAAAACATTTTACGTTGCATATAAATGTACCAAGTACTTTAAATAATATTTTAAACATTTTTAAACTGTTAATCCACACTTAGGAAAGAAAAATACTTCTTTAGAAAACGTATAAAAATTTAAACGTAGCGGGGCTCGAACCCGCGCTTCCTGGAAACGGACCAGGAGCTCTGACCACTAAGCCATACGTTCGAAAAAAAATTTATACGTTTTCTAAATAAGTATTCATACTTTAAACAGGTATATATTGTTTTGTTTATATTTTGTCTTAATTCCAAATAAATAGACTGCAGATATAAAAAAAATATCCTGCATGTGAATATTATTTCTCAGATGACTCCAAAATAATCGATTCTATCAAATATTTGTTCTTGTATTAGATATAATTAAAAATAGGCTGTAAGCCTGTTAATATATTTTAAACAGTATATGGCGGTGTAAATTGATCATTTTTTATTTTAAATATCATATTTTAATATAAATATTAGCTAAACTTTTAAATGTTATTATTCGTTCTAAAATAAATGACATAAAATGATTTTGATGGCTGTCAATCGATTTTGACATTAAGGCGTTTGTTTTGCTTGTAGTTTTACTATGCTTGTATTTTGCTGATAAAATGCATTTTCAATAGAAATTCTGATATTTCGATGTTTTATGTTTTAAATTTTGACAATGGTGTGTTGTGCCGTTTCTAATTGTAAAAATACATCCGCAAAAATATCAAAAAATAAAGATGGCATTACTTTTCACAGGTAATTTATATTTTTACTTTCCTCCTTTGGTCTCGTTTCTTACTTTCCTAGTAATTTTTCGTCACATTTTGTACCTTCTGCACCACAATTTACTTTTTTCCAAAATTCTAGATTCCCTCGTGACCTTGACAGGAAACGCCTCTGGGAAATAGCAGTTAACCGTGACACATGGTCAGCTACATTATCGAGTGCAGTTTGCTCTGAACATTTTGACACCAAAGACTTTTATATTACTGTGAGTGGATTGCGTAGATTATCTGTTGAGGCTGTTCCTTCTATTAATATTTCTGTAAGTTGGTTTTATAATTGTTTACATATTTATTTTATTTGAATTGTTTTACTTTTCAGACTTAATTTTTTTGTGTCATTTTTTGTTCTTTAAATTAATTTTGTTTCTATTTATCACAGGAAAAGTTTTTCATTAAATTGAAAATGTATGCAATACTATGTTTTTTTAAGTATAGTGTTGAATTTATGTAGAAAGCATCTATGCTTTCTAGTTAATCTGAGGCTGAGAGTATCTTGACACTAATTTCTCTCTTCCTACCTTGATATATAGGATACAGCATGAAACTATAAATATAAGCTTTTTATGTTTAATTTTTTTTATTTCAGCCATGTCAAGAACTAGAACCTACAATATCAAATCAATTACCAGTAGATATAAAAGAAACAGATACAGAAGAAGTAATTAAATTAAAAATTCAAGTTAAAAGATTAGAGGTGATTGCGGCAAATAGAAAAAGGAGGTTAAACATAATGTGGCAAAGTCGACGCAGATTAAGGAAAAAAATGGAAAAACTAAAATGTATTATAAAACATTTGATTAAATATAAACAGGATAAAGGAAATAGATGACACAGCCATACTATAATATTATAAATGTGATTGTTTGTGAAGACAAATGAATGTTTGTTCCACTTTTACATCAAGAGTAAATAACAGACTTATATGAAACTTTACTCTATACAATTATATAGTTTATACATCAGAATAACTCATAAGTTATAATTTATGTTACAAATGTGTATTTTGACTGTAATATGACATTAAGCTTAAGTAGGCAAAGCTGCGTATGGAATGTTAGTATAGATGCAATTATGACAAATGCAGTTCTTGAACCCAGTTGTGGCCGTGGTGCAGGGACACAAGTGTGTGATAACGCAGGTTGTGGGTTTGATTCCCACACAAGGAAGTGCAATACTTAATATTTTAATTTCTCTCTGGTGTTGACAAAGTGCAGCTTTGAATTGTGCCACTCAACAGAATTCAGCGGAAAGTGGGGAGTGGAGTGTCTTAACACTAGGTTGCTTCTACCTACCCTGATACATGGGACAGACACGGATGGACAGGGATGAATTAATAATTGTTAAAGGGGCCGTTCAAGTATTACGTAAGCACTTTAGGGGGGCGGGGGGGTCTTGGGTTTGCTTATTTTTGATGTGTTCAAAATACGTAATACTTGAATGGCCCCAAAGCCAATTGTGAATTAATTATGTGTCATTTTGTAATGCATTATTTTATTTTTAATTTATTTATAAAGAATTAATACTTCTTCTTAAATTTAATAATAACAAAATTGAATATCATAATTATCTCCTGGGACCCAGAGCAAAAGTTTACGTAATTTAGCCGCATTTTTTTTATTTTAGAGCCATTTAGAAATAATTTAAAAGACATCTATCTATCTATCAATTACATCGTATCAAATAGGATAGAGATACTTTGGGCGACATTAAAAAAAACAAATAATTTTAATATTATTAATTTATTTCGACACTGGTTCAAATTTTAATTTAACACTCGTAGAAGGTTTCATAATAATTCCTAGAAGAATTGAAACACAAATATATGTTAAACTATTGATATTTTATAAAATTTATTGTATTCACCTAAATTGGATAATATTCGTTATCTTTTATTTCGTTACTACTAACAGATGATCTTGTTCTTTTTTCTTCGCTCGGCAAGACTGTGACGAGGCGTCTTTTTAAAGACTTGGTATATATAAGACTTTGTGGATAAAACTGCGGACTGCCTTGGGCTTAGTCTAATATGGTTTATACGTAAACCTTAATATCCACTGGACTCTACCAGCAATTTCAATATGAGTTCTTCTTCAAAAAGTAAATTTTTCCGAAGTCAGTTACAATACAGATTCCACTAAACATTATTTGCCGTAGAATAAAATAGATAGAAAAAATTCAAAGGTAATCAAAGCAGATTTTTGAACCTTTTTCTAGCTGATTTTTCACCTATTTTCCTTTGTAAGTTATGATCTGCTAACTGGTCGAGACATTGGTTCTTTTCAAAATTATTGGACGTATTATCGAAAACAGTTATTCGATCGTGTAATTAAAATTCAAAAGTTAAGTGGTTAAGTTAAGTTAGTGTTGTTCCTAAAGCACAAAATTGTTTTATTCTTAGCACACCCAGCAGTCCTATACCCATCCGTGTCACATCTGGAAACACTTTAAATTTTTACAGCACTAGTATTGACTTTTATAGGATATTTTGTACAACTCAAACACGGCTTCGCCCGCTTAAACTTATTGTTATATTACATTTAAATTATACAAAAGCTTTACATATATTGTAGCCTATGTTATGTTTTAAATGAAACTATTTTAACCAGATTAATCGCGTATATTTAAAATTATTTTGGAAACCCGACGTTTCGAACACTTTGCAGTAGTTATTCTGATGTATAAACTATATTATTGTAAAGTTTTATCTCAATCCATTCAGTAGTTTTGGGTTAAAATGGTTTGTTCCATTCTCACAAACATTCACATTTATAATATTAGTAGAATTCTTAATCTAGTCACCAAGAAAAAATATTATTTTCAACTAAGTATAAAATAAAAAATAATGAAAAATAAATTATATTATTTAATGTCATTAT
>DWMY01002122.1:0-12495 GCA_018249775.1 Heliconius hecalesia formosus
ACTAGTTTCCTTCCAATAGGGGCCGTCACTCACCAGCAAGTGGCCCCCGATTGACACAATTCCACTGCTTTTATAGTTATTTTCCACCTAAATCTACCCTCTTTTACACGAGTACGCTAACAATATTTAAAATCAAAGATAAAAATTGTATTGGTACTATATTCTTATTCAACATTATTTCAAACAAATCGTATCTGTCTTAACGAACAACGGTAGCCTTTTTAAGAAATTTCATTAATTTCTTAAAATGTAAACTGTACTTTTCAGTAGTACTCCTTAAATTAAATTGTAATTATTTTAAAGTAGCTAATACAAAAATACATTTTTGTGATGTAGTTAAGCTCTCATAGTTATTAAAATACATTTATTCTTATGTCCAATTTAAACAGTTTGTCAGTCATGTAAGTAACTTAGCGTCTAATATAAGAAAAAGTCAATCTTACATAAATGTGAGTTTTATTCATAAGTCATTCGACTTGATGTAGCGGCACAACGTTTGACTGTTAACGCGATGGTTGTCGGTTCAACTCCCACTCGTGAAATGAATTATTTTCATTACGAGATAAAATGTAGATTTGAATTCGGCCACTCAACACGCAATATCTCTAAATTGGGCGGTAACTGGGCCAATGTATCTACAAAAATACAAGTGTATTTTATATTCTTTTACTGTAATAAGTAATAATCATTGTTTCATAATTAATTTTCTAAACATATCTAATTACCGAAGCGGTATATATCACAAGGTGATCGCCGCCGACGTCGCTGCCGACTTCACCGACGTGGTCAAATGGAAACAATTAAGTTACATACAAATGATTAACGTCATGTAATATACCATATAGCTTTTCTCAACCAATGGAGTATCCAAAATAAAATCATCTTAAATTTATTTCTAATGTATGTATAATTTTTGAGTCGCCCGAGCGTTTAACTAAACAAACTCTTCAGCTTTATAATATTAATATAGAAGTAGATTCAACAAATAATCAATTTCATACGTTTCTTTTCTTCCAAGAAAATATCATAAATAATCAAACTCTCCAAGGAAAACTGTAATGAATAGTATAAAAAAAACCTGATGAGCCCCTCTTGCCCCGTATCCAGAAATGATCCAAGCACGTCCTCGTCTCGTCAGAATCAACATCTGTAAGAGTGTACAGAAATAAAGGGCATATGGGCGGGCGGAGTTTGATAGGATAGACTCGACGGCTCATTATCGGCCTATACGTGCGTCGAATGATCAAACGGGGTTCAATATTTTTTACGCCTCAATACAGAATGAAACAAAAAGATAAATTGGAACAATGGATTCAATACAGCCCTTTTAACGGCTTACTTTTAAAGGTTTTGTTTTGTGGCACATTTTGTTATGTGTGGGCACAAAATGTTCATATTGATCATTTACGCTGAAATTTAGTTTTTTCTTCTAGGTAAATGTTTTCTTTCGTTTCGTTAAACAAAATTAAGTTAAAATTTATTGAGGAGAGATTGAGGCCAGTCGCGGGCACAAAGTGTGACAGTAAACGTGCCTGGTTGTGGATTCAATCCCCACCCCACGAACAGAGTGTCTTAACCCTAGGTTCCCTCTACCTACAAATTACCGCACACAGCAGATTTGCTGTAATTAGATTTCTATTCTATGTTTACCGTTACAATAAATAGTAACCGCTATACTTGTAGGATAACGGTTACTATTTATTGTAACGGTATTAAGTTCGTGTTCTTCTAGTTTGTACTGGACTATTATATTATATATATTGATATTTGGCCTGGTTAAAATAGTCAAGTTAAATTTAGAACTTGACGGTGAAGTCGAGAACGACACGTTACTTAACATTTACTTTGCGCTCTATTCACATTTATGTTTATTAATGGGATATTAGTACTTTTTGCAAAGAAATTATTATTATTAATCATTAATACTCTATTTTTTTTAAATTCGCCTTATATTTTTCTACGTTCTTTGATAAAACTTTCATCATATTTATTTTGTTTTTTTCTTCATAGTAATTATCAATAGTTATCAGTTTACATATTATTTCCTGTATATACATATGTATAACAGTCTACCATGGTACCAAATATCAAGTTTCTAGGTCATCTAGAAGTGGGATAGGTTTTTGATGAGTAAGTGAGTCACAAAAATGAAAACTTTTAGGTTTCGTTAATTTTAACGTTTCAATTATATGTTTTATACATCACAAGCTACGTAGTTTGAATAAAGATGCTACATTTTATAGACTAATTGATTTACGAATTATGAAAGGCGCAAAAGTAGCTCATAATGGTTAGTGTAAAGTACACATTGCGCGTTGCCTAGTTAACTTGCCTGGACACGCTGGCACGTGATCTTCCATGTCTTGATTTTCCATGTAAATGATTTAAATGTCAATCTTTGAGAACATAAATCGTATGGTATATATTTAAATTAAGTATTTTTTATGGAGGGCGTAAATACTTTGGTGACAGTGGACGAGGCCAAAAAGTATGCAGTCTAAAGTGAAGCTAAAAAAGGTTTAAGTTTTTACATTAAACATTTCTAAAGTTATTTCTCTAATAAATAATATTTTTCCATTGTATACCTGCTATAAATATCGCCCACTTCAGTGCCTAGTTGCTGTTGAGTTATAATTGTGTTCCATTTTCGAATCCAATTAAAATATCTAGTTCTTGATCAAAACGTCATTTTGTTTTAAATTAATTTTATCTGTGACAACGTCCCGAAATACCTATCAACAAGCTACTGCTTTACTTTATCTGACTAGGTTGAGAAATTACAAATGCTTATATATAGCACATCTTGTATCCTTAGATTTCCATTAAATAAAATCATCATTTTATGAAGTCAGTGGTCGTCTTGACCACACACACACGCACACACACACACACACACACACACACACACACACACACACATACACACGCACACAC
Source organism: Heliconius hecalesia formosus (assembly GCA_018249775.1). Lineage (NCBI taxonomy): Eukaryota > Metazoa > Arthropoda > Insecta > Lepidoptera > Nymphalidae > Heliconius > Heliconius hecalesia. Next base: position 2,935 of record DWMY01002122.1, read on the forward strand.
AAACACACACATACAAACACACACAAACACACACACACACACAAACACGCACGCACACACGCACGCACGTACTCACACACACACACACACACACACACACACACACTGGCTGGTTTCGCAGAGCGGTTCCAGTGTTAAGACACTCTGTTGACTACTGGTAAAATAAAAAAGTCTACTTCCATAAATGTTTTAGCAACAAAATATTATTTTAGAATACTATAGTATATATTGTTTAGAGTAACGAAATTGCAAGCGTAAATGAGATTTGAAAATGCAAAAATGTCCTCTTAGCGAAAGGAAATTACTCTCTGCACAGCTTCCTCAAGTCGAGCTCAATGTTTACATCAATTCTTATTTGACCCGCCACCGTTTAAAAAGACTTGAGTTGAGAGCTATATAGTTATTCCGGGGAACGCCTGGACAAGATACTTTGTCCACGTCTTTGACAGATCTTTTTACGTTTAGTATATTGCTTTTTAAATTTCTTGGTAATTATGCAAATTAACGTGATTTTATGGAACACATCTGTAGATTTTTTAAATACATACAATTATAAAGCAAATAGAATGTTCTGCGTTTTTGTGATACATGACATATTAATATATAAATAATGTATTTTAAGATTTTATAAATAATAACATTATTCTTAATTTTTGTATAATTGTTGTAAGCAAAAATTGACACCGTTTAATGTATTCTATATTTTAAAAATATCTGCTTTCTATTCAACTAAATTCAACCAAACATAGCGTTGACAGAATTCAACGCTGCAATTTATCCGACTAGATCAGAAAAATTAACATTCGAATTGGACTTCTACTGCTCCGTAAACAATTGTTAACTTTATTAAGTTACTAATCTACAATAAAAATTATACATATTAAACATTGAATGGCGTTGAGTTACGCTGAAAATTGGACGGTGACACGTCACCATTCAATCAGGAAAGGAGTATTTTAACCCTTAGTTACCTTCTGCCTATCGTGCTTTGCAGAAAAAAATTGAAATATACATATTTATTATTAAAATCTCTGTTCTCCATTTTAACGTAGCGTAAAATGGGAAAAATATTATTTTATGTTATATTCCACTTTTTAAAGAGGCATTACTTATGCTGCATATTAAAGTTTTCTTAATTTAAATAAAAACTACTAAGTTTGTTAGGAGATGAGATTTATTTTATGGGCGAAGTTTTTAAACAAATTATTTATGGTACCGGCTTAAGGACAGAGCTAAGTAGTCAACGATTTTTTTATTCGTCCTAATTCTCCATAGAAAGTATTACATAATTATTAATAAATTAAATCAAAATAAATTAAAGCTTCACGCTATATCCAGCAATAGGGTAGGCAGAGGGAACCTAGTGTTAAGACACTACGTTCCCTAAATTATTAATAAAAAACAAAATGAGCAAAGTGCGTTGAAATCCGGCACATTATACATAATGTCGCGACACTACGCGTCTTGACACTAGGATCTCTTAACGAAATAATTTAATAACGGAGATTTTTTATTTTAATAATAAAGGATAGTGAGTAGCACTATCCTATTACATAGCAGACATGCGTATCAATAAAAAAGCAATACATCTACACCGCTTTGACATATAATAATTATACAATTTTATTGAAAACTAAGATTACCTTTATAATAAATCTTCAAAGAAAACTACTAAACAAAGTTTATCCTACTTAAAAATGAAAGTAAAATATTTAGATTTGCCATTTTTATTATAAATTTAATAAATTTTATATGCATGTACTATTATAGAAAATATGATCTAGAGAGGATCCCACGCTCTATATAATGTGGACTTGATTATTTGATTCCTTCACATTTCCTATGATTTTCTTTATAAATTTCCATATTGCTAGATTATGCGTAGGTTGAATTGACATTTTTATATATATATATATATATATATATATATATATATATATATATATATATATATATATATATATATATATATATATATATATATATATTTATCTTTATTATATTATAGAATAAATAAAGGTAAATTACTGGCAATTAATTGTCAACAATTTTTTTGCCATGTACGAGTATAACAATAGAAGAACAATTCGGCCGTTATTCCTTTTACACATATCAAACTGTTCTTCACTAGGGGAAAATATTATATTATTTTCTTCTAGTTCTTTAACGTGATCGCGTAGATTCTTTTTAATAGCTTAAACATACGGTGAATTTTCAAAAGCTATAAATTGAAGACTATATTTATCAATGACCTCGTGACCAGACACGCACTCATCATCCGCTTTATAACCGAATCGGAAACTGCGAGTTAAGTACTCAACCCTAGCCGCAGCCGTAGCAGCCGCCTAAGCATTTAATAGAAATAATTAATTTCTCCCAGAGAAAATTGAACCCACCACCCTTGCGTTTATGGTCTGATGATGTTCCACTGCTACAATGGCCTCAATTACAAAAATCTCTACCGTTGTAATCACGATATTCATCAATTAGCAGCGATTAGGTACAACAGTAATAATTGAACATAAATCGACGTAAATTAATAAAAAAAATATATCAAACGAGTATCTAAACGAGCAACAAAATTTGCGCAGAATTATGAAAAAAGAAATTTGGAATTTTTCCAGGAAAAAAATTCTTGATTTATCGTTTAATCTACTGTTCGCGATCAGATTCTAATAATACTTCTTAATGAGTTTGTTGGGTGTAATCGAACATTTCTTGATATTTCGAAAGATTGTTCCTTTGCAAATTTTGTACTATTTTTAAAATATATTGGAAATTGTATTTTCATTGTAATTAAAGGGATAACATAAAAAATGATGTTCCCTTAAACCTCTTAATTTGCAAAGAAAAGACTTTGTTGTAAATTCGATTCACAATCGAAAAAAAATTGTTATTTTCATTTCCTCTCTCTTGTCCGCGCTCAAGACAAATCGCGGCGATTAGTTCCGCTACTCAACACTCAATGTCTCTGAAATTGTATGGTAAGTGGGAAAATATAATTTGCAGAAATGAAATAATTGAAATATAATCATTGTCCCGAGTGGGAATGGACCCACGACCGTCGCGCTTACAGTCAAAAGCTGTGCTACTGCGCCATGATGGCTTCTTAGCTGTTTCGTTAGAATACAATAATTTTTGTTTATCGTCTTAATAACCGTTTTTTGTTTAAATAAACTCTCCTTAAATTCTCTCCGCTCACACAGTACCTGATGTAACAGATTGCCTCCCCACGTGACACAATTAAACAATACTATAACAATAGCAACTAATATAAATCAAGAATGATGTACAGCGCCGTATAATTTGTGCTTACAAAGGAAAATTGATTTATGTGAATAGATTATTATTGCTAGTGCATGCGGCGACCTTAAATTATGTCTAAGCCAATAATATAAACAGTATTATACTACCTAGTATTATACTAATATTATAAATGTGAAAGTCTGTGAGGATGGATGTTTGTTCCACTTTCATGCAAAAGCTACTGAACCGATTAAGATGAGATATTACAGCAATATAGATTATACACAAGAAGAACATAGGCTACAATTTCTGTTAAGCTTTTATGAAATTTAGCTATAATATAACAGTAAGCCTAAATTGGCGAAACCGCGTTTGGGTCACTCATTCAAATTTACATTTGACTGTCTACTTACTGCCTAAATGTTTAGAAGATATGGGAGCTAGCTATCGCCTCGCGGCTGTGCTCGTGTTTGTTCTCGTGTGTGACTGTAATCGTGATTGTCCTGGGTTCCACCTACTGCATTGTATTTGTATCCACGTGAGCAAGAATAATGTTGACGTATAACAAGTGAATTTGTTTGCTGCTACGTGACCTTTGTCTAAATTAATTATTATGTTAATATTTTAATTTGTTACGTGAAAGCCGTCGTGGCTTAGCGACGGACCGTCTGACTCGAAACGCAACTATTGTTGTTCTAATGGAAGAAAGCGTGGCGCGGAAAGCAAATTTGGCCATATGCGGGATACAGCGTGAAGCTGAAGTAAATGTTATGTTCAAAAATCTATATATATATATAGGACTTGTGCTGACTGACTGAGGTAAGACGCACGCACAGCCGTAACCGCTGAATTAGGACAGATGTTTATTATCATAGTCTGGACATCCACTAAGAAGGGATTTTGAAAAACTTTAACCCTAAAGGGATGAAATAAGGGTTGAAAGTTTGTATAAAAAAATTAAATCGGCACCGATTTTTATAAAATTTGAAATTCAGACTCTTAAAAATATTTCATTGAACACATGTTTCATGGTTTTTTAGAATTCACCCCCTAAGGGTTCAAATAAGTGGTTGAAAGTTTATATGGAAAAATCTTTAAATCGCCACCGCTTTTTATAAAACTTGAAATTCAGACTGTTAAAAATATTTTATTGAAAACGTGTTTAGTGGTTTTTTTAGAATTCACTCCTAAGGGTGTAAATAAGCGGGCAAAACATGTTACATCGTAAGTGCCCGAGGTAAGCTTTACCGTAGATACAACGGGTGACATCAAAGCGGTCATCGTAATCTTATACCCCCTATATACGTATATAGCACCCCTCATCTATCTATCTATCTATCCAACACAATTATACTTTTTCTTACCAGTAGTTCTTTAGAATTATCCGCCCACGACTTATTGAGAATTTGCGTACGTGACGGCAACATATGATCTTACTTGATGAATATCATACACCTCAACAGGCATATGAAAGCATATGAAAACTTACATAGATTTGTAATTTGAAGTTATATATATTAAAAAAACAGCTTCACGCTGTATCCCGCACACAGCAGGGCAGGCAGACATAACCTAGTGTTAAGACTTTGAGTGCTAACCTTAACCTTCCTCTGCCCACAAAAAACGCACACAAAAAACTTGAATCTTCAAAATTCTAACCTACAACTACCGTTATGTATTAATTATTTTTATTTTGTAAAAATAAGTAAATGGTATTATAAAATGTTGGTGGATAAAGGTGTTATTACTTACTTCGTTACAGCTCGACCTCATAAAAGTGTGTTAAAAACATCAAAATTGAGAATACAATAATTGATATAGCTTCTCTCTATTTACTTAAAAATACGCGAGAAAACATAAATCGACGCTTATCAATTCCATTTTAAATGATAAAATCAGAGGAAAGAACAAAAGAAACTTTTTCATTTTCAGTTTCAATCTTGAAACTGAACATCGATCATTTAACTCATCTGTAGTCAACTTTCATTAATGAATTGATGGTAACTTTTTTTGTGAATTATTTACAAAAAACAAAATGAGAAATATATATGTCGTCCTTTGTTTTTATTTCTAGTAGCTTCTTGCTTTTTCCAGCAATAAAGCCACTTCGTCCTCATAATTTTCTATTTCTATTGTGTGGCAGAATTTAACGCCGCGCTTAGTCTACCAAAAAGATATGATAATAATTTAAACATAATCATCCCCCGAGTGGGGATCGAAACTATAATCATTACGTTTACAGTTAGGCACTATTCCAATGCATCTGCTTCAATAAGTTAAACACGAATTCAGTTTTATAAAATTTTATATTTTTCATAACAAAACATCTAATAATATTTAACAGTATATCTTAAGCACAATAATGAATGCTGGACAATCTGCAATGTTTTATACGATATATTATGCTTGAAAAGCCAAATATTTTTACAATACAAGCAAACATTCCATGAAAATTCTAAATTTCAATAAAAATTGTATAGTTTAGTAGCTTAAACTGATAAACAAACTAAGAAACATACAAAGGAACGCTAGGTCAAGAGGATGGGGATGGGGCTGTAATTAGAGCGCTCCCGCAATCAGGTCAGGTATTAATAATGGCTATACCGTCTTAAACTATACTTGATGACTCATAAATATGGTGCGATGTACTGGATGATTTGTGTTGTCACATTCATTATATATGATTTATGAGCTATTCTAAATGATTTTCAGTTTCTTGATCTGGTAATAAGACTAAGCGCGAATTTGAGTTCCGTCATTCAAACCGCAATGTATTAGACACTAGATTCGCTCTGGTTATCCTTCCATATACGCATTAAGTTAAAAAAAAGGTTAAGTGCGAGTCGGACTCCACCTGCAAAGCTTCCTTTCCTATTTTAGAATTGTAGGTCGACGGGAAGTACAATTTATATAAGTTTACCAACTTAAGTTTGCACGCATTTGCACTTATTTTGTATGAAATGAACTACAAATTACTTTTTTAAATATTTATATGTATGAAATACTTATAAACTTTCACTTTTCGATTTTTTTTCTTTATTTGTGTTGTAAGTTCTCACCTCGTGCCAAATTTGATGCCTGTAGGTCCACGGGGTCCCTTTAGCCTTTGATTCTTCAGCGAATAGCACACAACATGTAGTAAAATCAATGCATAAATGATCGTATCTTTTGTTTATGTTGACTTAGAAGCTTGGTTTTTTCTGTGCTTCAAGGAATCATAGACCTTAATATTTGGTATTAATTTCAGCTTGAAAATCTTGTCGCAATCTTGAGATATACAGTCTTGACAGACGGATGAACAACAAAGTGATCTTATAAGGGTTTCGTTTTTTGCTTTCGAGATACGGAAACCTAAAAAGAAAAACTATTTTTTACATTCACGCTTTATCGCCAGCGAGGTAACTGAGTTCCATACGTTACTGTCCCAGCACGCCTCTTGCCTCATCTACTGTCACTAACCTCGTTTGCCTTCCGAGTGGACGTCTTATTTTTAAGGGACCTTCCTCACGTATCCTGCTCCCCTTCCGCCTCTCTTACTTAGTTCTATAGCTAATAAATAAAATAAACATTAATTTATTTTAAATTAAAATATTTTAATGGTATTTACTGACCGGCTTTAAAACTCCCTCTGTTTTAAGATTTGACCTCTAACAGGTGTAAAGTAAAAGTTATGCAGAGATTTAGATTAAGCCAAGTGTGAAACAGGTTTTAAGTTTGAAATTATTTACTTATTGTATATAAAATTAATTTCATTACTCGATTACATATTTACCTATGTGTATGAAAATGAAAGGAGAAAGTTATATTAGTCTTAACATTCGGTTACATTAAAGACCTGGAAAATTGCAGAAACAATTAGCTGTTTTATTACGTTACTGAGGTTCAACTAAAAGTATACTTTTTAATAAGTTTACGTTGTATACCGCATTTACCAGCAGAGGCAAAGGGAATCTTATATTACCTACGACACTTCATTTTCCAAGCATGGCTCAATTTGAGAGACGATTTTTTGTGGCGGAACTCAACGCTGCGCTTTGTCTTGTTACCAGAGCGAAGAAATAAAAATATTTCGTTCCGCCGAGTGGTAATCGAGCCCACAAACGTCGCGCATATAGTCAGTACTGTGCCTATAGTATACATACATACATAATATGCAGAGATATTTTATCCAAAAAGTAATTATAAAATACAGTAAATAAACGTATTCACACGTAATATTGCGATATACATCTAAATAACAGCTTTTATTGTTACAATCGCGACACAATCAGAACTTCATTATAATTATGAGATATTTTGTGTGGTGATTTAGTAAAAATTAATGGATAATCCTGTGCTATAAAAAGTGAGGTCGTTGTGATGCAGTGATACAGTAACTATAAGCTCACAGGTCGTGGGTTCGATTCCCAATCGAGGAATCTCATTACTTTAATTCACTTGCTCTGATAACAAGACAAAGTTAGGCGTTAAGTTCCGGCTCAATAATTGGGCTGTACGTAAGGAACCAATTGTAAGCTTAACACTAAGTTGAAATTTTCCTTTCTTTACCCTATATGCAGGATATAACGTGAAACTGAAAATAAAAGTACATAAATAATTATTAGAGATCGTAGTAGCGCAGCAACATAGCGTCTGACTGTAAATGCGATAGTTGTGAGTTTGATACCCATCTAAGGGAATTAATTATTTTCATTTTGTACCGACACGGCAGCGAAACATGGGTATTACAGAAGAAGAATGAAAGAAAGATGAATGCCATGGAGATGCTATCTCTTCTCAGGATATGCGGAGTCAGCTTAGCTGATCAAATTCGCAATGAAGAGATACATAGAATGGCAGGTACTAGCGAGGATGTCACGGTGAGAATGAAGAAGAACGTGCTTAGCTGGTTTGGGCACGTCGAACGAATGAGTGATGAAGGAATGGCAAAAAAGATTTATGATGGAAAAGTGAGTGGCAAGAGAGGTAGGGAAAGACCTCGGTTGACCTTCGAAAACACAGAATCAAAGATACTGGACTAAGGTCACGTAAACAGCATGATGACCCATCCCCGAGGGCATATATGAAGAGGTTCATGACAGTGGTCGAGGCGAAAGAGGTATGTAGAGACCGTAGCGTTTGACATTCCGTTCTCTCTGATTACCCCGCTAGTGATAAAGCGTGAAGCTAGCAGTAGTAGTAGTCATTATTTTCATTTTCTCACTCTAGTAAAAACTTCAAGAGTGCGGCGTCGCATTCCACTACTTTTCACGCAATATTTCTAATTCAGCGGAAAAATAAATAAGAAATTGTCTTGCTAGATTCTTCTTTACTAGATCTTTACTTATCCCTTTATAAAATTTGAAAAGCATCCATGTACAGCAAGTATTTGACGTCGACTTCTACCGTTGATTGGAATTCAAACCCACACCCACAGTGTTGCTGTGTTGCTGGTTCATAATATATACTTTCAGTCAACTTTTCAAGCAATTTATGTTCATAGCAACATCCGCCTATTTCCCATCCTTTTTATAAGCCCTGATTTATAGGTCTATTAATTCTTTACATTGAATACACGAATGCTAGGGCTAGTCAAAAGTATATTATATCACTTTTTTTGTAAGTAACCAGCGTAGCGCATCAGCACAATGCCTAATTGTAAACGTAGCAGTTGTGGGATCTATTCCCACTCGGTGTAATGAACTATTTTCATTTTCTTGCTATGGTAACAAGACAAAGTGCGGTGTTGTGCTGCGCTTAACGCGCAATGTGTCGAAAATCGAGCGAGTACAGCGTGAAGCTAAAACAAACCAATAAACATTTTATATTTAACTACAGTACATACTTTATTTCTATTAAAACTCTGAATTCTCCTTACTTCCGATTTTATATTCGTTTCCCTATAGGTAGGCAGCGGAAACGTAGTGTTAAGACGCTTCGTTCCTCAGTTTCGTTTGAATTTTTGAGTGATTCCATATAAAGTAGCGGATCTCAAAGCTGCGCTTTATCTATGGGTAATATAGGGTGGAATTGAAACGCTGTCCCACTGTACCTCGTTGTGTTCTAGTACACCAAGAAATATAGCCAAGCTATATAAAATATATAAACCTAACATATATTTCAAATGAAATCCTCGCTAATGTTCGCCTTTAACATTTCAACGCATTAGCTTTTGCAACAACATTTTTAACTTTCAAATAAATATATACGCATTTTAATAAAAATGTAATCTACGGCTCTATGTACCAATTTTGGAGTGTATGCATTTATTTGCATATATTACGGAAGTGTTCTAAATTATTTTACAAAATATTATATACATAGGTATATCCAGAG
>DWMY01002123.1:0-12492 GCA_018249775.1 Heliconius hecalesia formosus
GTTTATTAGAAGATGATTGAAGATGTCCTTTTACGATAAATAAGAAATCAGCCTAAATTATAAGAAATAAATAATAGGCTGTCTTCTCAACGATTGTTATAAATTGATATCCTCGCCAGGAAATAATGATATTTAAATTGTTTCTATTTCAACGCCGTCGTAATACGTTGCGTGGCGTTGAGTTGCAACACAATACATTGGGGAACGGAGAGTCTTGGTGCTAGTTTCTGTTTACCTAACAAGGAAGTAACATGGTGAGGCCCACAGAGTTCACGATTCATAGTCCTCGAGGCGCTCTCAGGGAGGAGGCGGACTTCTTATGTAACGAGCTAATATTATATAAACAAGGCGACATAAGTAAATTATACAAAAATATTCAGTTAATGACGGAAAGGTTAAGATCACGCGATAATGTCGCAACATATGTACATACACACACACACACACACACACACTTCAAATGTGAGGTAGACAGCAAGAAACCAGTAAAAGATCATTAATTTCTTTAAAATAGAACCATTGTGTTTTAGTAGCGCGTTTTTTGTATATAGTAGGTACATCAATATGTAGTTAGTTCAGGTTAATTAGTAGCTGAAAAGTATAAAGAACTTACAAATTTACTCAATGTCAGTGGTTTGCAATTGATCATCTTGAGAAAACACAATTGTAGAGGTTAAAGTTATTATGAAACTGTCCATGTGTGTGTGTGTCATACAGATGTATTAATTAGATTGCTTTGTGTGATCGAAATCTCCACAATCGTTATATATTTATCGTGTGGTGTAAGTATTTACATACTTTTATCATAAATATTTTGACTGGATATCGAATCGTGGTTCAAAGTTCACATGAAAGATAAAAGTAACTGTGATAATGTCGATAATTAACAATTCCTACAATAAATTAAGCTAATTATATATTGTTTGCGAGTATATACAAATTAGTAACCGGTAAGTGAATTGTTATTCGCGGATAACGACACGTCGTAACTGGTGAGTGCGCCGTGCAGTGTGCAGTACCACCTACACTACGAACTTGTTTGTAATATGCATCCTATGTAAAAGAAGATTTCGATAATACCTACACTTTCAGTAGTAGATATGACCGCAGTACGTACGTTTTATCTCGCTTGTAATATTTATTGCATATCATGCTTATGTGTACTTATAATAAATATTTTGCGGAAAATCTACACCAAAACATAAGATTTATAATATGTTTATACGAAGTTACTAATAGGTCGAGATGTCAGTGCATAAATGTACAATGTAAAATGCTGCCGCCGAATTTTCTAACCGCACAGTACAAGCTTAAATATCGTCCACATTACCTGGATACGTGGCACTCCACTACTGCGGTTTCGTAGGAACTTCCTTCCACGCGCCACGGAACTGTAAAATGGCCTACCCGCAGCAGTGTTTCCAGGTCGATATAGCATGAGTACCTTCAAAAAACGCGTCTATCTGCACTTGGGGGTCGGGGCACAAACGGGATCGTGAGCGGCAGTGATCACTTACCATCAGGTGACACGAACGCTCGTTTGCCTTGGCTTTTGCATAAATAAAATAATAAAAAATAAAATGCTAGTACAATAGATTACCTTAGTTAAACTTATGGTAATGCGTTTTTTTGAAAAATTGCACTTATGTGTTTATTATGTCAATCCAACATTATTTGAAAAAAAATCCATAAGGAAAGGAATTGTAAGAATTCAGTCTGCCGCCACCCCAGGGTTGCCAGGTTAAAACAGGTCTCTTGATGTTGATAATTTACACTCATGTGTTTTTAAGTGCAAATATATCAAATCAGGGCTTATTTTTTTAACGCTATATATAACACATAGGTACCTGTAAACTAACTGCCGCAATGAAATGCGCGGTCTATCTTATGTTTTAAAGAAAAATATAAAGTGCCTAATAGAAGGTCAAGCTTAAACAGGATATCAATGTTAATTTTAACTATTTATTTGTTAAATTATGATTTAAAGCATAATAAACACATACAGAGAACTATATAAAGGAAATATATCTACATAATGTGCAGTCATCTTAAACAATATGCCTAGCCATTGTTTAAAATCTGCCCTATTGTCTTAGGTAAGCTGTTGATTGAGGTATTCTATGCAATACCACGGCAATGTATAGAATTGCCGAGGTGTCCAGGCAATGTATGAAATATTATGAATATTCTTGCTCATTATAACATATGTAATATCCACCATACGAGGCCAGTCGTGGTGCAGCGGTATACAGTGTGACTGTTAAACCGATTGGTTGTGGGTTCGATCCCCACTCGAGAAGATGAAATATTTATTTAAATTTATATTTAGATTGTATAAATTATCTACTGTTCCACCGATAATATGTAAAATATCCTCTTGGCCTATATTTCTATATTCGAGCTACAGATTTAGCGATTTTTTAATAAAAAATAGGTTAGAACTTTTTAAACTTAAAAATAACTAAACTTTTTTTTTTCGTGAGGAAATCCCTTTACGGATACCAGCCCGAGTGGGGACTCGAGCGGGTTATGTGGGGCTCGCGGACCGGCAGATGGTAGGCCGTCCGAATACCTACTAAAATCTCACGGTGCTCCTCCTCGACCGCCACTGGCCGCGAGACGCGGGGACATTAGTCGTCCGTAAAACGCGGCGGCGGGAGCCTGCAAGGCACGTCGAGGAGTCAAGGGTGTGTGGGCACCCTCGACGGCCTGCTCGGAGTAGTGCGCGGGAGCAACCTGCGCGCGACTACTCGGGCCAGGTTAGTAGGCGGCCAGCTTCCCCAAGCTGACCGCCCTCTGGCTCGTTAGGGCGGAAGGCGGAGATCGTATGCCGCCCTCCGGCGACCCGGTCTCTTGCGGCGGATGGCGAGTTCGGCCGAAGCCTCCCTCTCCCGCTCCGCCGCCTCCTTCTCGAGCACCACTGCCTCGCAGAAGGAGGTGACCACATCCCACGACGTCTCGCTGCCGGCCATGGCCTTGACCACGGCTGGCAGGGAAAGATCGCCCCCTATGACGTCGCGCAGAGCGCGACGTTGAGACGCCCAGGCTGAGCACACCTCCAACGTGTGCTGGGCCGTCTCATCGAGGCAGTCGTCGCAGTGGTGGCAGCGAGCGTCGGGCTCCCTCCGAGCGATCCGACACAGGTAACCCCCGAAGCAGCCATGCCCCTTGAGCGCCTGTGTCGTGCGGAAGGTTAGGACGCCGTGACGCCGCGCTAACCACTGGTGGAACACTGGACGAACAGCCTCGATCATCAACCGGCCGGCAGATGGTGTCGCCAGCTGGGATTCCCACAATTCCTTAGCGGCTTCCCACTCCTCCTCGGCGCGTGCTTGGCTAGCCGGATCCCTAGACGCTAGGCCCCGACGCCGGCAATATATCGACGCCAGAGAAAGCGCGTCTAGGTCCCACGGCATGATTCCATCCAGCACACATGCCACCTTACCGGAGATGGTCCGATACCCCCGTATCGCCCGGATGTCTCAAATCTGGCAAGGCAGCGCTTCCCACCTTGAAATTCAAGCCGTTATTCCAGACCTTATCGAAGGCTTTCGCTATATTGAGAATAATGGCGGCAGTATTGCTATAGAAACCAGACGGTAGACGTGGTGGACGGCGGAGTGTTTCTTTCTGAAACTAAATTACTAGCCGGCATTGCGGGCCTAATCGGAGGTGGCATAGTCGGGAGACAATCGACTCTAAACGCTCGCCCACAAAGCCAGGCGCGATAGCGAGCGAATCCCTCGAGCTTTTCATCCCAGGACTCTCCGCGGAATAGTTCGAACACGTATCGAACTCTCCTCCTCAATCTAATAAGTTCCCTACTGTTATCATCAGTTGGGTAAGAATCATGTCGTCTCATGTCGTCTCATGGCTTTGTTCCTACGTCACACTTGTCCACACGGGTCGTTTATGTATGTTCCTACACACACTGGACAACTCACAGCTGACATTATATTAGCCTAATATATGGAAACAGGAAAAAGGGGTTTTATGTTTCAAGATCTACGCAAACGATGTTTCGATTATTTAATGTATATTTTAATAGCAACGTCTGGTTGAATGCAAAGTGGTATTTATGTTTCGAGTCTGTATTATTGTTGTTCATCTAAGTTCGTTGCTTAGAAACCGATTTTTCTATGCAATCAATATAGTACGTAAATCGATATAAGGAAACGTATAATAAAGTAGAGTAATCGGAAATCACTAGCGAATGGGAGACCTTGACGTTTATAATTAAAGGTCAAAAACGTCACTTTGTCATTACTTCAATAAATATTTTGACGCTTATTAGATTAAATTATTAATTATTAAGTAGTCCGTCAGTAGTGCGAGCCCTGCCTGCCTCTGAGGACAGTAGCAGTAGTAGGTTTAGGTGGTGCATGCTAACTGTACAAACATGTCGACCTCAAAGTGTGGACTGATTAAAAATAGCTCTATTTCTGAACATTTCTCGATTCATTTGTGGGAATAATCGAATATTATTGTTAACCGCAACACTCCGGAAGTTAATTACATGCGCGAGGACGGCCAAAGTCGAGTCCATACCTACGAGTACGAGCACACTTATATAATTGCAAAAAATCTAATTAAAACCACACACACCACCACATTGTTCCTCACATTTTTTACAACAATTTATTAATTTTTCGTACAATATTACCTTGCAAGACTTAGACCTTCGACTGGATAGAGATGCTGTTACTAGGACAGCTAGGAGCTAGGTAGGTTAATTAGGGGAAAGATGTACGAGATGACCCCCTTAAGGGAATGGGAAGAATGCTCGTAGCTTACACGATATTGATATTATTATGGAATTGAAACCGCTTGATTATAGCAAGTTTATCTGACTACCTGTTGGCAAGTATACCCGGAAGACCTTGTTTGTAGATCTTATATTTTAATATTTTATGTTTCTTAAAACTATATTAAAGTATTATCTTGGACATACTTACTACTTTAAACTAATTTTGAATAATTTCAAAATTATAAAATCTTTCTTCAATTATTTTTGTTAAACACAATCAAAGTCCGTTTTGCTTTATGTTAAGTATATTATTTTTTTACTTTTTAGTTAGCCGGTTAAGTAATATAACGCAGCAGTCGACGCGCCTTTGCCGGTTTACTTCACTCAATTCGTGAGGTACCCACTATTCAAGCTTTTTATTTTTCCCAATTTGCTCCAAATGGATTAAAACAGTTTTATCACTAACACAAGGGTCTACAGCTAACTCGGACGTGGTTCTTCATTTTCAACTTGGATCTCTGGTCCTTCCACAAGACATGTTCTGCAAGTCGAAATTTCAAGAACGAAAACGTTGGCATCAAAATCGTACTGTGTCTTCTTTTGCAACACGACCGCCATACGCATCATAAACCCTTCGAGTGGCCTCGCAGCACTGGTGTCACAGCGGAACTCGTACTCGTAAATAAAGCGATATTTCAAATTTTCCATCTTGTAAATTGAGTGATTCAAACAGAAAAAAACAGAAGATAAAAATAAATGCATGACAGTTAACGAAACACAAATTCATGTGTAAATAACTGTATAAATTTGAATTTAGAATTCCCAACAAAAAATGAGACATTTGTGATTAAAATGGCCAGTACGACAAAACGCCAATTTCATATAAGACATGTAAGGACCTAATACTTACATATACTTTTATGTCTAGAAATTACTCAAAAGAAAATTTAACAATATATTTACTTATTTACTATCGAAGTCACACTTCGTGCCTCTGCGCCACACCTGGCCTCTGATTACGATTACAACTGTCATTACTTATCTCGCACAACTCTACAGTTATAAAGCTACATATCTTTTGTTTCGAGCTTCGTGTGGGATCATCATAAATAATAGCGCAATGTGTATAAATAATAAAGTTCAATTTCTTTTGAATGCTACTTTGTAGCCTTACATTAGAGTTCAAGTAACGTCGGTAGTTACCGAGCGCTTGGCGAGTGTAACCGAACGGATACCAATTAATCTATAACGTTCAAAGGTTTTTGACACAATTATCACTAAAACCAAATACACAACACAACAACATATCAAATACATTATTTCGATAGATCCCCGCGCCGCGCACGCGCCTGCCCGCGCACTCCTGCGCCCTTCCGCACCCTCCCGCGCACTCCTGCGCCCTCCTGCGCCCCTCGCGCCCTCCCGCGCTGGCCGGCGACGAATTCACCAAGTGTAGGGAATACGAATAGAAAACACTTGACTATACATCGTCATATCTAAGCAAATGCATAATTGGGTTCGTAATTACGAAATAACATATGTATAGCCAACGGTTACTCACGCGTTGCTCTACCGTGTTATTTACTTATACTATAACCATTTATGTCCAATAATTAATAATTTGTTGTCTATTAGTGGTCAAAAGAAAATATATGTATATGCTTTGTACAATCTTTTGCGACTTAAATTTTTCCACAAAATGTAAAAATAGCTTAATGCAATAAATATAACTAACTATCTATGTCGCGAAAGATTCTAATTTAGTAAATTAAAATTCTTATACAGGATGGAAGCCTCAGAGCTCCTTTTATGGGAACAAAATATAGGGTAAACATTTCAAACCCATACTTAAAGAAATGAATCCAGATATCTCAACATGTTTATTCAAGCGAGATGACAACTCAGCTTCTCATTTATATTGCAGGTGAAATTGATAATTCATTCCGTAGACAACTTTCTTATATAAAGAAGAGGAACTTAATAGAGAATGCGAAATTAAACTAAAGAATTAAGTATACAGAGTGTTTTTGCCATCATCACTTTAAATGAAACCACAGTTTTACAATTATCGTTGTAAAATAAAATGCTATTTGTCAAGAACGACGCACGCAGAAATAAACCTTCAAAGGGAAACCGCCGCATACGCCTCATTCCGAAATCGTGTCGTAGATATTGGCGGCAAAGTTCAAAGTTGTTTAACCTTTAGTAATATATTTGTAGTAGTACGTGTTTACGTTATTGGTATCTATGCGTAACTGCGTCACGCGAAATACGGGTAAGGATAAATATCGTAAAAAGATTAAAAAAAAATCTTTAGGTATGGACTTAAAACATTTTACCCTCTATGCTGCTCCCGTAAAAGGAGCGCTGACTCTTCCATCCTGTATACACAAATGTCCTCAAAACGGAGTCTTAGTTACCCATTTCTCGACTGCACTATGCTGTTGTGTTTCAAACTGTTTGCCAATATAGGTGCAGAACTCATATACGAGGGGACATTTAAAAAAGGGCATATGCATTATATCCGGAACAGAAAAGTAATCTATTAGCTTCTCAAAATACTCTTCGATAAATATATGTACCTCTCCATTCGGCAAAATACATCAAGCTACTTACAACTTACGTAGAGTAATCTCCGGCCTATTTTACTAAACTTTTACATATTCATACAGTTTCTTAGCTACATTTGACAGAATTAAATACTATGTGTTTATGCTCGCTCATTTTATTTTTATCGTGATCTTTAATGTCTCGTGCAGTAATGTAAGCTTATATATGGAGATTAAGGGAAGTTCTCTGAAAGTACAGCCCAGAGCTGCTGCTCAGGAGGTGCTGTCACTGCTGTCCGCGGTGCTGCTGCACGTCGTCGGCCGCACGCGCGGTCGCCGCTCAGTCACCGCGCGGCGCTCGCACTCGCCGCACCTCTCGACGCGCTCCCGCTCGCACTCGCTCGTGGAGGACCCTCGCGCGGCTCCGGCAGACATGCCCGCCAACGGTCAGTACCACAACGCGCCCGCCCTCCGCCCTCCGCCGCCCAGCCCGCGCCCCCGCCACTCCTCTCCTCGCCGCCCACGAGCTGCTGTCTCATTGCAATTATAATTCTTTATTTCTGTTTTCGAGAAACTTAAAAAAGCTCAGAATATGCGTATCAGAAACAGAATACTTATTTACGCGTTACTCGTGACGAGTCACGACGACGTCCGCCGCGTTTATAATTTATATCTCATTTTATTTAGAATGCTGCCGCCGCGATCCCCGTAACGCAGTTAGTAGTGAATTGTTACGTATTATTTATATGATAATTAATTTAAAGTATTTTTTAATATTAAAATAAGAAAATTACTCGTGGTATTAAATAATTTGCAAGTCGGTCGGTCGATAGATTTGACTACGAAGGCGATGTAAAGCAATTTACATATAAACTTATATCAGAGAGTAAAAGTGTTAATATAATAATCAGAGAGAGTTATAGTTTGGTGAATAACGTTGCCAAATACCTATTCTTTAAAATTTGAAGTAAAAAAGTAGGATTCTTCCGACAAAAGCGTGACTAAAAAATAATGAGGATTTTATTTATTATTTATTTGAGTTGTAAATAAAGCTATGGTAATGGATATAAAATGTTTTAATGAAAACTATACTAAATTATACTTAAACTATATTGTTTTGGTTTACAATATTTACGGCAGTTAGGTAACTGCCGTAAATATGGTAAACCAAAAAGTCTTCTATATTCTCATTTCTTCGCTCTGGTGTCGACGCAAAGCGCGGCGCTGAATTCCGCCACTCAACACGCAATGCCTCCAGAACTCGGCGGAAAGTAGGGAACACAGTGTCTTAACACTAGGTTCCCTCTACCTACCCGGCTGTGTGCGAGATACAGCGTGCGAAGCTGATTTGATTTTAAAATCTTAAAGTAATAGAAAAGGATTTTACACATGGAAATACGTGGAATAAAAGACGGAACTATACCTGTTCCGATCGGGACATTTAATTTTTGGGTAAAAAATCGGGACGTCCCGCCAAAATCGGGGCATCTGACAACGCTGGTTGTGAGAGATGGTGGCGTCAAGATTAAACATTGATTTGAACGCCGGAACAAACTCATGAGTCGTGCTTATAATAAAAGACTAATATTTTTTTTCTATTAGTAATATTTGATGACTGCATTGTAGTTATTTATCTGAGGTGTTGTCGCCGCAACTCGTTAGCTAATGGTCGCCGCCTACGCGCCGCAGACGTCGTATATTATATGATTGGAGAAGATCAACATCACTTATTTGGACTTAATGGTAGAGAGGCGCCGGCGACCGGACACCTGTCCGTTATATTAGAGATCTAGTAGTCGAGCCATGCGGTGCCATTTGCACATTACAGCGTTTAAATACTGTTCAAACAACAAGTAGAAGCAACGTCTTTCTACTTGTATTAAATTCATACGAGTGAAACACATTTAAAGTAGGCTGTGTGTTATACTTAACAAATTTGTTATATCTTCACGGTGTATCCCGCGTGCAGCAAGCAAAGGGAGCCTAGTGTTATGTCAGTTTTTTTCCGAATTCTGGTGGCATTGCGTGTTGAATTGCGGCGTTCACCACCGCCTCATTCTAAAATTATTGTTTATTTTTTCATTCAAATAGGATCTCATAAGTAAATTACATTGAATTTAGTAAAAAATTATAGTTATAAAAATATAGTCTATTTATTAGACTATAATAAATACTAGAGGCCAGTCGTGGTGCAGGGGCACAAAGTGTAACTGTAAAACCGACTGGTTGTGGGTTCGATCCCTACTCGAGGAGATGAAATATTTACTTAAATTTATATTTATATTTCTTCGCTCTGGTGTCGAGGCAAAGCGCGGCGTTGAGTTCTGCCACTCAACCCCGCAATGCCTCCAGAATTCAGTAGAAAGTGGGGAACGAAGTGTTTTAACACTAGGTTCCCTCTGCCTACCCTGCTATGTGCGGGATACAGCGTGAAGCTGAAAAAATAATAATAAATACAAGTTCCTAAAAAACCAAGATTTTTTTCAAATATCGCATAAAATTATAACTGAAGACGAGCCGCGTCTCGTTTATTTTTTGATTAAGAGCGGCTTGCCATTAGGCATTATTCATATTAAATAATATAAATATATACGTATGGAATCCGGTTTGTCAATATCTTATCTGAATGTAAATAAATTAATGTATCACAACGATCTCAAAGTCACTGTAGAATGACTTGAGAGCTAGAGAAAATATCTCTAGGAACGCCCATGCGAGTGCCAAATATTGTATTTAACTAATTAAAGTCCATTTCGCATTTTTAAACGTAAACAAGCTGGATTAGTTAATGATCATTAGCAAATTACTCTTCGATCCTTCTTACCTTCGGTTAGGTTCATAGTTAACTGGATTAAAAAAATTAAGGCAAAAACCTTTTTTTAAACAAGCTTTTGTTTAAACTCTCTAAAAAGAAGAAAATAAAATTTTGTTTTTAAATTTTAACTACCAACTTATAATTTCCTTATAGTAATTTCTATGATCATAAAAATTTGTCGCGACGAGCAATATTTAATTAAATCGAAATATAAAATTAAACATATGTAATAAAATTAGTATTAATTTGTTTACACGTTTGTAGGCACACCTACAAGTTATTTCGCGCGACAAACTTTTATGATTATATAAAGTGTGTATAAGGAGGTTATTAGTTGATAGTTCAAATTTAAGTTTTAATTTGGATTTTGGGCTGAAAGCATAATTGAAGTATATTTTTTTGAAAGTGAGGCTCATCTTTTTTCAGTTAGTATCTATAAGATGATATTGATGTGGCCAATATGTGGTTTCCACATGCGTTTGTGGTTTCTTAGTCAGTAAAACAATTCAATTACTGCATGTGACATTTCCATGTTGTGTAGGTACTCTGTCGTTTTGGTGAACTGTATTGTATTTGTGTCACAGAAAAAAAACCATTAGGTACAAATTTTGATCTGTACTTAATTTGATACAAAATGACAACTTAATTAACTATTCTTTTGGTGTATCTCCATTCATGAAACTGGTACAAGCTCTCGGGGCATGAGTACGACTTGAACTCAAGCTCGGTCAACCGAAAATGTTGATTATCTTATAGATTATATAAAAATGCCTAAAAACGTGCTTTCTATGTATATTCTGTATACCAATTATATTTAACTAATAATATATGTTAATAATTTAACAACTGTACAGGAGTTAATATAAGTTATTTTACAAAGAATATCGTGAGTACTTATCCAAATCAATTAATTTATAATTAAGGCTGTTTGTAATATCTATATTTCTTAAATGAATAATCATGTAATTCAAGCAGGCAAAGCCGCGAGCAGGTCGTTAGTATGTAATAAAACAGTAAAAATATTTCTTCTGTACATTTAGTAATTTGGACTGAAATGGATCGCGGGACACTTAATACGAATAATAGAAAGTACAATTTTTTTTTCTTCATTTCTTGTCTGTTTGTCTGTATGTGTGACCACGCTAATCTCCGAAAGTATTGAACCCCTCCCTGACCGGAGACGCTGTCAAGACCAGTCCAGGTCAATAGCAATAAAGTCCATTCGAAAAAAATAAATAAAGCACTATTGTTCATAGTAAAAACAATAAAGTAAACAAAATTGAATTCTTGGTGAAGGTTACCTTCATAAATCATAACAGTTAAGTTTTAGTCGTAATTAATTTAACACAGAAATAATCGTACAAAGAAAGTAAATATATAGATTGTTCGGTTAGTTCGTTCGTTTGAAATAATATAAAAATCTCTAAAAAAATATTTTCTACGTGTCCTCTGTAATAACTATATATTTACCAATTATACGTTTAGCTAATAATATATGTAAGTAATTTAAAAACTGTACAGAAGTTAATATGCAATCATTACAGTTATTTTACAAAGAATATTATGAATCCTTGCCCAAATCAATAATTTAACATTTAAGGCTGTTTCTAAAAGAGTAAATTAAATTATTCACTGACATCAGCACAATTAACAGAGTTTTAAATTAATGATAAGACGTTCAACCTATGTTAGGTTAATAGAACGTAATGTAACAAAAATATACACGTATAATAAATAATTAGCTTTATGTATCAGTTAAAATCAAAAAACAAAAAAGAAATTACGGTAATGCAGTAAAAACATCATATTTGAAGATTACAGATATAAAGTATCTAATAAAAAATTATATTAGACGACTTTATAGTTGTCAGTCAATTTTGTTTATTAAATCAATAATCATATAGTTCAAGCGGGCGAAGCCGCGGGCGGGCCGCTAGTATACAATAAGTACCCATACTTAATATAACATAATTTATGTACTTTTTAGTTTATGTTAACTACGTCAATCGTGTCTTGTGTATCAGATTCTGAGCGCCGCGGCGCGGCCGCGTGGTTGCGGCGCTGGTGGCGCGCGCTGGTGGCGGAGCTAGTGGCGACGGCGCTGCTGATACTGCTGGGCGTGGCGTCGCTGCTGCCGGTGGAGGGCCGCGAGCCGCCGCTGACGCACCCCGCGCTAGCCTTCGGGCTGGTGGCGATGGCCAACATCGAGGCG
The DNA here is from genome assembly GCA_018249775.1 of Heliconius hecalesia formosus. NCBI lineage: Eukaryota > Metazoa > Arthropoda > Insecta > Lepidoptera > Nymphalidae > Heliconius > Heliconius hecalesia. The sequence continues at coordinate 12,324 of DWMY01002123.1, forward strand.
TTCGGCGCCGCGTCGGGCGCGCACATGAACCCGGCCGTGTCCCTGGCGGCGCTGCTGCTGGGCCGGCTGCCGGCGGCGGCCACGGCGGCCTACGTGCTGGCGCAGCTGCTGGGCGCCACGCTGGGCTTCGGGCTGCTCATGCTGCTGGCGCCGGCCGCCTTCGCGGAGC
>DWMY01002124.1:0-12488 GCA_018249775.1 Heliconius hecalesia formosus
AAGCTGCAACTAGTATGGAATAAATGTCGTTTAATCTAATTACATCGCATCATAAAGATTTGTACAAATTAAGTAGGTAATCATATTTGCCACGTGTGAGGGACTTTAGCTGTATTATTGTATAGATAAATATAAATTTATATGTTTCGTATTTGCCTTTTATTTGTATTACAAATTTTCACTTTCTGTCAAATTTCATAATTGTAGGAACTTTAAATTGTAGGTCCCTTTGTAGGTTTTGACGCGGCGAATTTTATACAAAATACAGCAAAAACTATGCTTAAACGCTGTTTTGATTGCAATTACTTAGAAGCTTCATTTTAAGAAGGACAGACGGACAACAAATTGATCCAAATCAGAATAAAAACAGAACCCTTAAGGGTTTTTTTGTTTTTTTGAGGTACGGTGCCCTAAAACCATAAAAGAAAATAAAAAATAAATTTATTAAATGTATTAATCTCTAAGATTGGTCATCTTTTTTTTCATTTATTCCAAATAAAGTAGGTACATACGTTTTTAAATTACACGTAAAATAATATAATATTTATAAACTTATTGTACTTAGTGTCAAAAATATTTAAACGCTAATCTTCCAAAGTTCTCTAAAGATGTTTGATTTTAGCGATTTTTACATTTTAAACGGCGATGTCAAGAACAGCATGCATCGAAGTCAGCTGTGTGAGTAATACGCGAATAATCCGGCTTAAGAGTTGCACGATTTTATATAAAAATCAGTTAAAATGTACAGTTTAAATAGATCCACTCTCAGGCATTTAATGGAGGTGACCAACAGAGAAACCAAGTAACTACATTGCCTGACTATTGTTTATTTTCTACTTTAACTTAACGTGTCTGTAGAATTTATAAAGTAGGCCAAAGACTCAGCGCTACACTGTTTAAATGAATAAAATAATAACTTATACATCTATGTACCTATATAAATAAACTTGAAGTATTCCTGGGTCTATAATTTTAAAACAATAGTTTTTTGTCTGTCTTTCGGTTCGTCTGGACCAATCTCTGAAACAGCTGAACCAAATTGGGTATGGGTTATGGGACCTTCATCCGGAGATAGATGAGGTTGTGGAGCAATATATACTTACAATATTACTTTTTACACACACACCTTCAACTTCACCTTAATCCCGGAATTCCCGGGCAATCGTTATTTATAAGGTACTCGGAAAACACCGTACATATCTTTCGTCCAGATAGATTTGAAATAACCAAAATTCCATAATTACATGGCTTAAATTACAATATATTTATATGTATAAAAGTAAATAACAGAAAAAAAGCCATATATTTTCCCTAAATACACTTAAATAATATTAAATAAATAATTCATCTGTAATTAAAGCGGGTGAAGCCGCAGGCGGGCCGCTAGTTTTTATTTTATATTTCTAAATTGGTCCCAATTATTAAATATGTGCACAAAAATAGCATGAAGAAATGAATCGGACATTCTAAAGTCATATAGCAATAATATACAAATAGTTACATATCTCGTATCATCGAGCGGCCTTGACCGTCAATACACGTGGAGGCGTGCGTTCATCCGGCAATGCACCAAGATAGAGAAATAAAAAAAAAGATAATAAATTAGTATACATTTGCAATCGCTGTTTTAAAAAATGTTAAAGTTTAACATTTTTAAACAATTAAACAGTTATTTATACATTTATATATTAACATAATAATGTGCATTAAAACATTATATGCACATGTTTAAAACATTACATTTTCAAATGTATATTCTAGAGTCTAAATTGTGGAAAAATGGGGAACGGAGTGTCTTAAAATTAGGTGCCTACTACCCTGCAATGCAGGAAAACACGTGCAACTGTCATTTTTTATTTTAAGTGCTTAGTGTCGTAATCTGTTTTAGGTGTAGGGTCCGGTTTTCTTTTTCTAATAAATACTTCAAATATTATCTTTTAGGTTATTTTCATATCTTAAATATCCGTTACGTAATGATAATGGCTAGTTTTTTGGCTGGGAAATGGAGAAAATAGAAACTTATATAAAACGCAGGAGATGAGTGAAGGATAAAAAGTAGTCGTAATTATACCAAATAACTTATGCCGTTAAAGGTCCTAAAGTGACATAAATACTTATAAATAATACGGTATAATATGATAAGACGGTAAAATACAACAGATCGATAGCAATTATTTAAATGTTGTGATAATTTCAATCAGTTAAAGAGTTTATATTTAAAACAGTGGTAAAGCGATACATATGTTATGTAAATAGAATAGAATATTAAATAAAAAAAATATAAAAACAAAACAAACCCAACTACATATAAAAAAATCCGCGGAAAGTGGAGAGTGGGAGTATATTAATACTCGGCCCGCTCTAAAAAAACGTACAATTATTTTTAAATACTTCTTCAACGATACCCACTTGACACAGCAAAGCAGTATGTGGTTATCGATGTGGTGTTTTTTTTATTGTCATGTCTTCAATGACGAACAAAACATTAAAACAAACGTAAACGTAAAGACTGACATAATAATTATCAAAATTGGTCAATATGTTTGATTTCTACAACGTCACATAGGAACAAGCAAACATACAGACTGATGAACACATTCCTCTTTTACGTCGAACAGTCGGGTAAAAAAGTATAGTGCAGCTGACGTACTTTTGTAATAAACACTGTCTATTGCATTGCGATCCAAGTTTCCGTTTTACGATTACGCATGACCTGTCTGAACTGAGCCTCTGAATCGTTCAACACGACCTTGTTACAACTTGCAATAATTTATGTATGCACTAATAAACTTTGTTTTATTCTAATCTCTTCAGCAAATATTCTAGCTCGACTCCACGTGTTTTGATTGTAAATATTTATTGACGTTATATATAATTGTGTAATGTCTACGATATTTATAGCCATCTCATATAATAATAAATTATGTTCTTGGAATTATAAAGGTAGACTTTTGCCAAATTACAAGAGATGAAACATTTATTTTTAAAAAAGAATCTATTGTGCAGTTCTATGCAACGTGGCAGCGCAATTAAGCGCTTCCTAAATCACGCAATAGTTGTGAGTTCAATACCGTGGGAACGTTAATACCATGGGAATGCTAATATTACAATAATATAATATTCCTGTTAGCATAATTTACTATATATATCAAATTATTTTAAATATCCACTTTACATTCATAAATATCACAGTACTAAAGAGAAAGTCATTTGATTGTGTTTCCGATTAACAATTATAGTAAACGACTAGCATCACACCCGCTTCTTCGACGCCTTCACAGCGTCCTCTTAGACCCCGACAATCCAATCACAGTAGCAAATGCCCCGTATGTTGGTAGGATTCATTCCTCAGTCTCACGAAACACTCTCGGTTGCCGAAAGCGGTGGACGAAGCCAGTTCTATATTAAGGCACGACCACACATTCTCAGTGCTATGGGGTCTAACGGTCAAAGTCCCCCATGAAGAGTATATGGTCCATATTCATGCCCTAGACGTGCTATTTCATAATCTAACGATTATCTGAATGGACTTGCCTAATATGAGAATATTTTTTTTTAATCATTTACATTTTATAATCAACCAGGTTTTACAGTCACACTTTGTGCCCCTGCGCCACGAGTGGCCTCGAATATAGTATAATACTTGTATTTATAAGAAAATAATTATAAAACATATTTTTGTTGAGTACTTTTTTAAATTATCATCTTCATCGATGAATGAGAGAAGAATAGAAACACGGAGAGAAAATAGGCAACCCGTAGCTGCATTAAACTTTGTCGATCAGTTTTTATTACAGCGGCTTGTGGAATTCGTCAGACTATACAGAGTGTTTTTGTCAGCACCACTTTAAATGAGACCACAAGCTTAACTACTCTACAATATATTTATTTACCAAAAATGAAAATATGATTTTTTTAAACAAAATAAATAATAAAATTTTCGTCGTCGTCGTTTTATAAAACGCTATTTTTCAGGAACGACGCACGCAGCAAACGTATCAAAGAGAAACCGCTGCGCGCATACGCCTCATTCCGAAATCGAGTCGTAGGTGTTGGCGGCAATGTTAAAAGTTGTTTAGTCTTTAGTAACATTTTTGTTGTAGTATGTATTTGCGTTATTGGTATCTATGTGTAGCGTTATTGGTATTATTGGTATCTGCGTCACACAAAATACATGTATGGACATACCATACCACAAAAAAAAAATGAAAAAAACGCCTACGTCTCAACTGTTAAGGTATCTTAATAAATTTCTTTAGGTATGGGTTTAAAATATTTTATCCCATATGCTGTTCCCATAAAAGGAACGCTGACGCTGCCAGCCTGTATATTTTTCGTAATCCATCAATTATTCCCTTCAAACTAAAAAAAATAGCCACGCTCGAGAATGCTGAGATACTGTTTTTTAACTTTGTAGACCTCCTTTTTCCTCCTCCTCTCAAATTGTCAGATTAATGGAATATATATGATTTTTATGCATATATACACACTACCTTAAACTGACGCGCTCGAGAATTTCAAATGATATTTTTTTACTATTCTGGTGCCCTTTTCTAGGCGGGCCGCCATATATAACGCTCATATTTTGGGGAAGTACTTAACCGAGTACCAGGAATCCCCCAGTATATTAATCTACCGCGCTTTAGTAAATCCCGAAATCCCCACTTCGGCTTCCCTACCATAAGAAAAACTAAACATATTATAATTAAAACCAAATACCGTGCAATTGTTCCGCGCACGTTGTATAGCATCGTTACATAATAAAGTAATCACAGTGACATTGTTGAAGTGGAGCATATTCAAGCACTACTTCTTGTGTTGTACTTTCTTTTACTTTATCGCATATTATAATACTCATAAAATTTTATATTTAATTAAAAAATAAATATATACGAACTGGACATTGGACGTAAAAATATTTTTTTCCAAACAAAATACATGGTCGGAATATTTCCTATATACGAATATTTTTGTGTGCTTATCTGATCTATAATTGCTTTTTATATTTTAAGTCTTTCGGTCTTAGCAAATCTCTAGTTTGCTATTTAGGTTAGATCCGTTGCGTCCTTTACTACTACAGTGACTACTCCGCTGAGTGAAGACTTTATTTTTTTAATCGAAAATATCGAGTAAACTCACACCCAATTCAAATTCTAGATATATTATAATTTCTCTACTTCATAATATAATAATTATTTGTTGATTTTTCTAAAACATACTTAACGTTTTATGAATTCATAAAACGTTAAGTATTTATTATATGAAAATCTATTGTATTATTTGGTACATATACATGAGAAACATCTTATTAATCTTTTTTCTCAACTAGAATAAAATAGAATTAGAATATAACTTTTCTTTAATAAATGACTTTCATTAAAGCTAATTTTATATTACATATTGCTTTATAAATTTAAAACAACATTGTTTTGAGTACAAATTAAGATTAATCATTGATAATCTCTAAATGCAGTTACACCGAGGCACCGTTGTGCAACCTGTCATACCAGCTTCTGGAATTTATTACATTACCAAAACAAAAAAGGTTGTTAACGCAGAAGAGTTACACACACACACACGTCACACTTTAAGATCGAGCTTGGACGTACAAAAGATAATTAACATTTTTTTATTTATTAACTAGTGGGCGCGCGCAGCTTCGCCCGCTTATCACCCTTAGGGGTGAACTCTAAAAAACCACGAAAGACGTGTTCAGCAAAATATTTTTAGCAGTCTAAATTTAAATTTTTATAAAAATCGGATGTGATTTAAAAAATTTTCCATATAAATTTTTAACCCCTTATTTGAACGCTTAGGGGGTGAACTCTAAAAAAACCTTCAAAGTTTATAAAAATCGGTGCCGATTTAATATAAAATCCATACAAACTTTCAACCCCTATTTCATCCCCTTAGGGTTAAAATTTTTCAAAATCCCTTCTTAGTGGATGTTCAGATTATGAAAATAAACATCTGTCCAAATTTCACGTTTCTACGAGACGCACGCACAGCGGTTACGGCTGTGCTTGCGTCTTACCTCAGTTAGTCAGGTACGTGTCCTTTTATATATATAGATTACCGCTGCAGGCAAAGTAAGAAATGGCCCGAAATTTTCCTTTTAATAACGATAATCTTAATTTTTACCTTATCCTTATTATCTTAATTTTTACCTATATATGTTACGTAATATGAAATAGTTTTTAATAACAATATTATCTAAAAACACATTTTTTTTAATCATCGTGGCGCAGATATAAGAGTACGAATATAAACGGGACGATTATGGCTTAGATTCCCTCTCGGAGCAATGAAATATATCTTTTAAAACTTTTTCTTCATATTCAGTGTAAAATTATAATATTTAGATCGTACCTTAAATTTAGGTTATCTATTAGTTCTTACGCGTCCTTGTCATACCTACATACAAATAATTTTACATTTACGGTTAAATTGATATAACCGTATCAGGTAGTTCTAATCTTAATTATTCATTTAATAAATCACTAAAATATATATTTAACGGATACTTCAATTGAATGTTTATTATGAAAAAAACCATTTGACTGAAAGACACTGTAATCTGTTTGTCTTAATATGCAGAGAACGTCAATTATCTGAATCATTAAACCGGGCTATTGGATTGGTTCCAAACTATAGGTTACATTGGCTTCTTTATTAATAGTTTGCTCTTAACGCATGTTCCTTATAAATAGTCCTTTATTATTTAAACTAATTTAATTTTTTTCTTTTATTGTCACTACCGGTGACAATAAAAGAAAAAATGAACAGAGTAATTAGGTCCTCACTGACTAATTAAGACAAATTACATATTTAATCAATTATTATTATAATGCCATTCCTAGCGCAGGGGCACAAGTGTGTGACTGTAAATGTGGTATGTTGTGGGTTCGATTTTCATTGTACACAGCAGGGGTAGGAGAGAGTATATAATGTTAAGATATTCAGCTTCCTGTTTTCCGCCGATTTCTGAAGGCGTTGCGTTTCGTTTTGTGTTTGTGGCGAAACTCTACGCTGCTGTTGGCCTCGACACTACAGAAAAATTTTCTCATTAATCAACAATAACAGGTAACAATTCATACGATTTGTTACATTTTTAAATTACAAATAATTATGTAAAAATGAAATGCATATGCCAAATGTGTATCTACTAGATATTGCTATTCGAGATCTGTAACACCGAAATTTATAGCTTGTCTTGCAGATAAGGCAAGCCTGGATTTTATCACCCAGTGGTGAAACTGGCTCTAACGTATTTCGTTCTCCCAAGTGAGAATCGAACCCACAACCGTCGCGTTTATAGTCGCACGCTTGTGCGCTTCTGTGCAACGAAGGCCTCTAATATTACGTTTTATTACTATGTTTTATGCAACTGATTATGCACTTATTTGTAAGATAAAAAAAATATGATACATTAAATTTATGAAACATTGTATTACAATAAACTATTCATTTAACTTCTCACAGAACTCATTGTTTATATAAATTACTCTGTCCTGTCAATACCCACTTATCGCACCTTGATAAAGAAACAATCACATCTCTGTCCTGTTACATTTTATACGACAAACATTATATTGTTGTTATTCAAGAACTATATTTTTTGTATTTCTAAATTGTTATTAGTGTCAAACTATATTATAGATATACTAGCGGACCCCGCGCGGCTTCGCCCACTTGAACTATAAGAATATTTATTTAAGTGTATTTAAGAAAAAAAATGTTATTTATTTTAGTATGGTAACTGTAATATACTAAGTAAATAAATGAAATGTTTTGACAATTTATTGGTATTTAAAAAAAAGTAATTAGGTATATGTGATATAAGAACGCGCCCAGCCGCCTAAATTTCAAAAAAATCATTTCTTTACAAAAAAAAGCCTTTATGTTGCTCCACAACCCCGTCTAACTTTCAATGTTAGTTACATAACAATCAGTCCAGATGGTCCGGACAAAAAGAAAGATAATAAAATAAAATAAAAATAAAATATTTCTATATACGTATAAATAATTACAAAAAAAAATATAATCTTTCAAAATTTCTTTAATATACCTGGTTCTATAGACATGAGGTCAATTACACTGGAGAATCCTAAATCTTGAAATCTCTGTGTTTTTTCCCGACTGCTAAGGAAGGGTTATGTTTTTCGCGCGTATCTTGTATGTATGTAATATTCTTTATTACCTCATATCTCCAGAACCGCTGAACGGATTTACTTAGTTGAGGTATCGTTAGATTTGTAATAGCCGCCCAAGTGTTCTAAGATAGGTGACGTTAAAAAAACAATCATGGCGGCTGTGAAACGCCATTGGACTTAGTGAAATAAAAAATATTTCGTTTCAAATACCACAATATAGGTATCAAACTCAAGAGCTCAATACGAGAATTTCAAAAAGATATATCATGATTATCATTACTATAATGAATTCTAAGAAAAAAATGAAAAATAAAAAAATATTTGTAAAAACAAAAACCCCGACTGCATATAACTAAAAAGAAAATAAACAAGCCCAATAGTTTATTAAGATTAACAGTCGGGACCATAAGTAATTCTTCAATCAATAAAATCTTTACCAGGAACCCTGCGTAATTTAAAGAGGTTCCGACTGTTAATCTTAATAAACTATTGGGCTTGTTTATTTTCTTTTTAGTTTTATGCAGTCGGGGTTTTTGTTTTTACAAATATTTTTTTATCATTATATAATCAACGTGAACGAATTAATTCACAACTTCAGATAGAAGATATAAAAAAAAATGTTTTATTTCAAGTATTGAAGATTTATTCTACTAGTAAATCATAAAAATAGAGCTAACTCTTAAAAACTAGTAATCTTTATATATTACGATCAAATATTCTTAAAAAATCATATTACTTTAAGTGTAACACTGTCACCGTCTATAAGTTATAGTACATAATGTGTACATTATACAGAAAGCAGTCCCAACGCCGCGTTTTCTTTTCCCAAAACGAGGATAAAATATTAGCATGGTCAATTGCTCCAGTGGTGGCTTACTAAAAAAATATATGTATACAATTTCTCACCCTGGTAAGACAAAGCGCGGCGCTGAGCTCCACAGAGCCACCACGGCTTTAACAAGTCAAATATTTAAATGGGACTTTACAAGGACCGTACAACATTGGTAATAAACAGGTTTTAAATAGTAAAACGTAAAATAATAAAATGTAAAAAACACACGTGTAAAAATGTTTTATTGAAGTTTTGTACATTTTTGACATTTTATGCACAGGGCCGGACGAGGACAAGGACGATATGCCCATATAAGGTCACAATTAACACCTTATTATAGCCATACTACTGCGTGTTTGTTGCTTTAATGACAATAGTATTGTTACAACAAATGTTTCATTGTTTTATTGTAAAATTGATTTTTTGTTATTACTATTAATATAATAATTTTAATAATGTATTACAGATACTTATTTATGTTAAAAAGATATGTGTTCTAACGTATTGTTATGACAAGAAATATTCTAATTGTACCTAATTTTGAAGATTCAATCATCTTTAATTATTTTTTGAGGCATTCTTGTTAATTTTTCCCTCTCAAACACTCGTCAAAAACCTAATAATTATTGGTAATTACTAGCATGAAAGTAAAGAAAAATTAAATATAAAAATTAGATCATTGTAATAATAAGTAGGTAATGTACTAAAAGCTAAAAAAAATCGGTAAGTCCTAGCTACCAGATCGCACCAATCTTCTCGTCAATCTGGGGTATTGATCAGACAAATAATAAAATCGTTGGGCGTTGCGTATCTAGAGTTAATATATGATAGTTTATAGATAGATATTGCTACATGTGTAATAAGCGTAAAGCTGAAAAAAAAACACTTTAATAATGAATTCATGTCATAATTCTAGTAAGAATAATAAATTCTTATTGTTTACAAGCTGTCTGTTAATCTACTATCTAAAGGCAACACGAGATCATTTTGCATCGCCCGTACCAGTTCATTATAGCATATTAGTTTCAGATAAAATCGACAGTAATCACTGGTTTACGCTCGAAGCGATTTTTATTATTCCATACATCATTATAAGCGAGCTTCGTGACGGCTTGAGCGAAAATGCAAATTTTATATTTATGGTAAAAGAATAAAAAGCTGAAGCTGAATCAACTGCGGTTTTGTGCTCCTGTTTAGTTATTGACGATCTTTGATCTTTTGAGCTCTTTTCACTTATCGTATATTGTAGTTTAGATAGGACAGATATTTTTTGTTAGGTCGCAAAATTCAATGTATTTTTTTAGGTAAAATTCTCTAAAGTCGAATTTGGGCTAATGTCTCTAAAGGCTATGTTGTAAAAATAATAAGCAGGTGGTTTATTATTTTTACAACATATAGCCTTTAGATTTTATATATTTTGATTCAAAAATAGATATTTTGTTTTAAAAATGCATAAAGAAAAAAATCTTTTGCAACTCAATTCTAGACGCCAGTCGTGGCGCAGGGGCACAAGCGTGTGACGCGTCAAGTTGAATTCGATTCCCAGTCGCGGAAATTAATTATTCAACATTTTCATTTGTCCGTTTTGGTGTCGAGGCAAAGCGCGGCGTTGTCCTGCCACTCAACACTCAATGTCAACACTAGGTTCCCTCTGCCTACCCCGCTGTGTGCGGGATACATCGTGAATCTTAAAAAAGAGAAAGAAACCCAATTCTATCTAGCCATTCCCAATAGTTCAAAATAAAACAAGATCCATTATAAAATAGTCTATATACAGAACTATTATGCTGCAAGTGGCTTGTATCAGTTACGACTCTAACTAAATCAGTGACACAATACGCACCCTAAAACTATAATATCGTATGAACCAATAATTGTATTTGCAATAATTAATTCTATAATCAAACAAATAGAGTTTAAATTTTATTGTACTGTAAATTTACAATTGAAAATACGTGTATTTTATATATAACCTATACCTATAGGTATGTATTAAAATTTAAATGTGCCCGACGACATTGTAGCTGGTTGCTAGCGACTTTACGAGCTCGCTTCCTCGTCTGTTGATAATATTATTGCAATACCTACGCCGCTTTTGGAAATAGAGCGTCCTGTTTACTATTGCCTTGTTCCAATGTTGCTTTAAGCGGGAACTGAGCGGGGATAAGTAAAAGAATGTACATTTATAGATTATTAATATATTTACGGTTCCGTACCTCGAAAGGTAAAAACTGAATTCATATAAGACCACTTTTTCGTTCGTCTGGTCGTCTGTTCGTCTGTCAAGACCATTTATATCAATATCGTGCAGAAGTATCAGGCTGACATTTACACCAAATATTCAGCTCTATGGTCCCTTGAAGCAAAAACAAAAAAAAATCAAAAGATACGAGCATTTATGCATCGATATTGCTGCATTTTGTATGAAATTTGTCGCGTTATCAAAATCTATAGGGTAAATCTTACCTTCGACCTACTACAGTAATGGTATTTGACACAAATTAAGAACTTATAATACAAATAAACATGCACTCATTTTGTGTGAAATATTTACAAACTTAAGTTTGTAAAGTACTTCCCGTTGACGTACTATCCTGAAATTGGTACAGAAGCCTTGGTGGGTGAGTCTGACTTGATTTTAACCGGCTTTTATTTAAACATTAAATAGGCTTAAGGTATGTGCGTGTATCTTTAAACCTTATAGGATAGGCAAAACAATGTAGTACCTAATATATAACAACGTTGTCCTATTGGAGATCAAAAATCAAGTTAAAAATCGAGAATAAACAATGTAAATTAGACGTAACACAACAATATTTATGCACATAAACCAATAAACAAACTTCATAATTTAGTTATGGTAGCAGTTATATGAAATGCTTAACTGATAACGTTAAGGACTTTAGCAGAATATAAAAAAGACCAAAGACTTTTTAAATACTTTAACTCAAGTATAAAAATTCTAATTAACTCACTCGTGATATACATACGGTGTAGATATAAAAATAATATTTATTACTAATAAAATTATTTTTAAACTGTATTTAATTGTAATATATACATTTTTGCATCACATCCCTTCCAACTTGAACAGGTAATAAATTGACACCTGACTCGAGGCACGAATCAGCTACGCCATTATTAGGTCCCGATCGTGTATAAATTATGCCGATCACCTTATTATCCACCAGTCCTTTATTTACGAGCTGTGTTTTATGTAATCATTCGTTTATACCATGATTACCCCTCAAATTTATGGGCAAAATCGAATCTGTAATATTAGCCATGTTTTGATTATTTTGTATTGAATTACGGGTTCCTTCAGGGTCTGCACTTGTTATTAGTTCTTTCGGCTTGATATTGAAATAATTTATGTGCATAATATAATATTTTATATCTTTTTTTTATTACTTGTTCATTGAAATATTTCAATATTTATTAATTTATTAATTATTTAAAAGTCAATACTTTTTTGTACAATTACAATTATCATCTAATCTAGC
>DWMY01002125.1:0-12482 GCA_018249775.1 Heliconius hecalesia formosus
TATGTGATTTCATATATATTCTGTGGTATTTTATATTAATCTGTGATCGTATGTAAAAAAACAACTAAACCAATTTTGTTCAATTATATTAACAATACATAGTCACCATATTGATTACAATTTCTTTACAGGCATAGGCGGTTGCGCGAATACACTCCGGCCGACTTCCACAGAGCAGTTCCCACGACCCTCTACTTCTTTCACAGGCCCCCCTCCCCCGTACCCGGCGCCATCGCCCTCCCCCGCCCCCTCCCCATCACAATCTCCTTCGATAGCACCCACAGTAGCCATGTCGTCGCCGCTGCTAGTGAACCTACTGCAGAATGATGCACCAGCTCCTCAGCCGAGACAGAAGAGCAATGTCCCAGCCAAGTTGGATAGGTTGGAGGATTCACAGGTTTGTAGATGTTTTCTTTTTGCGCTATACTCGGCATTTAGGCGGAATAGGCAGGTAACAGAGCAGAATAGGCAGGTAACAGAGCACATAGTGATGAGACTCGCGATACAAACTGTCCAAATTTTTTAGATTTTGTTTTTTGACTGTTGTAATTCAGCACTCTGTCTTATTTCTATTCTAATCAAAGAGTGAAATGAACTTTGTAATTAATATGATTATAACTAAAATTATAATCATAATATCATAATCTATTGCCAATATTTCTGTGCCAAATTGCAAACTTATCAATCACATTTACGCTTTCACAATTCCATTCTTAATACAATATTGTATTCCAACATTACAGGTTGAACTGGCAGTGGGTCGCGCTTTCGAATACCGCGGCGGTCGACCGTCCACGCCCCGTCCCACCGTACCAGCGCCCTCCCCGTCCCCCCGCCCCCGTCCCCCATTCATACGAAGAGCGTTCCCGCCCCGTCCTCCACCAGTACAGAACACTCAGTACCGGGGACCGGTGGCCACTACAGTAGTGAATAGAGCAAGGTTCCCCTCGCCCTCCCCGTCTCCATACAGTACAGAGACATTCCCCCCTCCCCCTCCCCCGCCGTACAGGCAGCAGGCAGTCCCCAGACCGAGAATACAACAAAGAGTCACACCGGAGGACCTGCAAGCCCTCCTGCCTCCGTCTACTACGTCGATGGATCAAAAGACGCAGTCGAGTTTCCAGGTAATATAGATTTTTTAACGAGACATTGTGTTTTGAAAAGTGGAACCTAACACCGGGCTTTCTCTTGCAAAAGAAGGCAAATAATTAATCCAATTGGGCAATTAATTCCCCAGAGATGGATTTGGACCTATAAAATTTATATTCATTTTATTCTTATAATTTTTATTAATATTTATTTTTATATTTATTTTTCTAAATAATTAGCTATACTTGTTTATTCTTCTTCTGCAAACTACGCTTAGAAGCAGACATTGGTATTTAATACCCTTTAGTTTCTAATTATTTAGATAGCCTTTTTCTATATAACTAATTAAATATTATTTTAATAAATATAAAAATGTATATATACAATATTTTACGATGTTTTCATTTAACTATAACTGGTGTATATTACTATTTCAGGAGTTCCAGAGGTATCAGCAACAGTATATAGCACGGCAGCGGGCGGCCTCGAGAGCCGCGTCGCAGCCTGACTGGAATGAGCCGTACCGGGACACCCTGGGAATGTCCATTCCGGACCTCTCCGATAACTGCGATCTGGACCAGCTGCTGCCCACACTAGGGGCGGACCTCAATTTGGATGACTCCACACTGTCAGCCATATCCGACTTAGATACAAACACCAAGCTCGACCTCCTATATGACCACCAGCAAGACTCCAATGCAGCAGAATCTACCCCTGATGCCCTTCTACAAGAAATAACTGGCGGTCAGTTTCCAGGTCCAACCCTAAATGGACCCTACAACCCAGAAATGACCCCAACAATGAGTCAAACAAATGTGAATAGTGATGTGCCTTCAAAACCCTCGGAAACGTTTGATTCGAACTCAGAGACGGCTTTCATGCCGCCGCCCCCCGTGCCCCCGCAAACCAAATTTCATATAAATTCCCCTAATCATACAATAGTTACGCAACATCCCCCTTTCAAGTCACCCCCGAATGCAACTTACACATCGCCTAGTATAAATGCTGATAGGACGATGGAGAGGATAAACCAGTCCTCGTCGTCGTCGTCAATGCCGCCGCCCATGCGACTCCCAATAAGGCCTACGGCATCCGTCTCTACAGCCACTGTCGGATCTCAAGCGACCGCGCAAGAGATCGAGGAGCAGAGCAAGCAGTACCTGATAAAAACCCTTATGAGGGACGACGACACGCCGCCGCCGAAGGAAGAGAAAAAAATCGAAGAAGTCACGGTAGCTCAGTGTAAAGTCAAAGAGAACTCCTCGGAAACGACACCGGAAATATTCAGTATCGTAAAAGCTGTAGAGGACGATAGTAAGAAAGATGAAGACTTGAAAAAGAATAAGCTAGTAAAGAAGGATGACAAACTACTGTCACAGAAAGGGGGCAAGCCGAGAACGGGTGCGAAAGAGAAGCCCGCCACTCTTAAGGACAAGATAGTGAGGGATGGAAAGTCTACCAAAGTTGCCTTACCGCGGCCGCACGTCGCAAAACCAGCTGCTCCCGCAATGGAAATGCCTAAATCGCCTTCAATGGAAAAGGAGTCATTAAAGCTAAGGCTGAAGCTGGGCAAGAACGAGCCCACAGTACAGCCCGTTCACAAAGCTGACGTCAGCTTCGTCAACCAACAAGCTAAAGGCGAGAAACCTATAGAAGGTGAACTCAGAGTACCGCCCCTACACATCAGCCTTAGAGGTCGGAACTCGGCGGTGATAAAGAACTCTAAAAAGGAAAAGAAAAAGTTAATACCGGGGGATCTCCATTTGAAGAGAACTAAGATCAGAAAATTACTGGAGTCAGAGAAGTCTCACAGGCGTGACTCGGAGGAGTCCCCCGCTTCCAAGTCGGGAGACAGCACTGAAAACTCAAAGACTGATGGAGTTTTACAAGTTAAAAACATAAAACTTAACAATCACTTTGGAGAAAGTGAAATTAAAACAGAGGTCACTGGCGACAACAATGTCGTGTATAGAATGAAGACGTTGTCCAAGAATGCCCATATAGTGACCAAGTCGCACGATTACAAGACAAACAACAAAGTACAGAGCATAGAAACTCTAAAAATGAAGAAGAAGTCTAAAGTGCTCAGTGGGAGTGGGAAAACTACAGAGCGATGTAAAGAGTGGAGGGATGCGTTGCTCGCACAGGACGGCAAGTACGCGCAGAACGAGGGTTATAGAGAGACGCCCAACAACCATGAACTCAAAAAGAAGTTACCTATTAAACTGGAGAAGGATGGTGCAAAATGTGATATTAAGTCCAGTGAATGCGGTGCGATGGACGCGGAGTTTGGTGAAGTGAAATCTGGTGCTAGTGATTTGGACGGCAGGTTGTTAAAGTGTCATAAGAGTATTGAGAGAACGCTAAGTGTCGATGAGGAGAGCAAGTTCGATCGCGACCGCGACGAGAATAAACTGAAACGGACACATACGGACAGTACGGCTATCACGTCGCCCAACGGGCTCATCTCCGAGAAAAAGAGAAAAACAAGCCATAGTTCCTGTCCAGGTATGTATGTCAACTTGCAGGTGTAACATGTATATGCGGAATGTTGGAATTGAATGTGTTCAGACATTGTATGTCGACAAACTTAAAGTACAAAACTTTATTATGTATATAGTAACAGATGTTTGTGGACCAAATCATTTGATCATTACCATTTCTTTCCTATGTATGATATGTTATAGTGGCATCGGAGTTTTAGAAATATATCAAAGTTATTGTATGTATATTGTAAATTATTCATTTATATGGAGAAACAAAATAAACTTATATGACTCAACATTAGTAATCATTTTATTTTGAATCATTCAAAATTGATTTTTCCAAAAACTGAACTTTATTTTTATTGAAGTAAAAATGTAAAATATTATTATAGAATTTTAAAAGAGATATCTTAAATTAAAATAGCTTCATTACACAAATTCTTTTCCTCATCATCATTCACTATCTAAAGTCATGTCATTCCTTGAACCCTCTAAATGAAATAAGCAAGTTCCGTTTGCGTTCCAGATCCCCCTGGTTCGACAAATGTAGGGACAATAGGGCGCGCGGAATCCCCCGCGCTCTCCCCGCGCCGCAAGGACCGCCCCAAGGACAAGACATACTGCAAGCTGGTTGCCGAACGGACACGACCGGCCTCGCCTAACTCCCAAGCCCAGGGTGAGGATTCCGGCATCGAGTCCATGGATGCCCTGTCGGAGAAGTCACCCAATCAGGCCAGCCAGTCACCACCCGGACCTCAGAGGAAAGAGAGGCTAGACATGCCCCGTTCCACCAGCCCAACGTCCGTGCAAAGGATAATAGGTGTCATAAATCCTCCGCCAGCCTCTGATGAGTTATTAGAGAGGTTGTCGTTAGCGACGGCACAGCCCCGCTACGACCCCGATCCCCCCGATATCGACGTTATGGGCGATATAGAGGCAGAACTCGCAAAAATGCACGCCGACCATATAAATGGTGACGACGCGCCCAGAAGACCACCAGATGAGAATCAAACCAAAGAAGTCAAGAGGGAACCCACGCCTATACTCAGGGACGAGGATAAATCCGGTCAGAGCATAGACAGAGGAGACCGTAAAGAAGAAACAAAAATAGACATAAAAACGGAATGTATTGATACAAACCTCCAATCTAGTATTGCTCAAAACGAAGAAAGCAGTAAAGGTGATGTCTTGTCGCCAAAAAGGGAGAAGGTTGTGGAGGACTTCGATCTGCCAAGTAGAGTGTCGCCTCCATTATATACTTATTCAAATCAGGAAAAAGTTAGTTCAGGCGATATTCTAGAACATAAAGACGAGAGATCATCTGTTCCTTCAGAAAATGGAGAAACAAAAGAAGGAGAGGTACAATTAAAAGAAAAACAGGAACCAAAACTTGAAAGGCTACCCCTCAAAGCTGACTTTCCTGATAAGAGCTTACTAGAGCAATTACTTATAGAAATTCCTACGCCTGACTATGTGGGCAAGAGGCCGGAGTCGCCTTCACCGTCCACTCTAGAGAGGGTGGCTAGGAGTAGTGTCCGGACAAGGTCGAGCAGTAAAATGAATAGCCCAGCCGATGGACCGAAAACTCCGAGACTTAGCCCGGGTTTAAATAAACTAGAGAGATCAGACTCCCCGGCAATGCAACCCAGGAATTGTCTTCTAAGTGGTACTGAAAAGACAAGTCCAAGGACGGCTAACGCAGTGCCGGCTCCCGCCAAGCCGGCGCCCGGCGCGAAACGGAAGCGGAGGGAATCGGAGAGTTCCTGTGCCTCCACCATCAGTTGCGAGGAGGGCATCTCACCCGGCAGACTAAAGAAGAAACCGAGAAGATTAGACCAAAAACCGGCGAACCCGGTCGCCATAGGCGGTAAAGTTAAGAAGGAGTCGGATAGTGATAGTGATGAACCATTAATATGCAAAGTGAGGGGGAAAGGCGTTAAGGCAGTGAAGCCGGGAATGAAAGTGGTCAAGGGGGCTGAAGGGGTCGGTACGAGGAGGTCAGTGAGGCACGGGCCTACCGTAGCCCCCGCTCCTGCCGCCGCAGCTCCCGTCTCCGCGTCCGCAACCCCCGCGCCGCCCAACAGCACGCCGGTTAGACGAAAAACGAGAAGTGCGGGTGAGTTGACATATATATAATTTAGTGACTTAACTTTTTTATAAGTTTCTTGATTCCTTGTGATATTTTTCATAGAATAGGCTACTTGATTCTTTTTTTATGATAAATAAATTAAAATTTGTAACTATACTATATGACATCCTACAAAAAGTAAACAAACATTTGACACTATTAGATAAGCATTGACTAAGAAAATTACTCATTAAATCACTATTGTCTATTCATTTAGGCATGAGACAAAATATAAACAAATAAAACATAATCTCTCAAACCTTTATTGATAATATCACATTTTTACGGATACCAATGCTTCAGCCTCGTTGCTTTTACGTGTTGCCCGTATTGAAAATTTCTTTTATTGCATTTTGGCGGAAAAGAGTGCTATCTTTACTTGGTTAATGTTTACTCATGTTTTAAGCACGAGAACATCAATATAACAAAAGAGCTTAATAAAACAAGAAACTTTAAAAAAAATAACAAAAGTAAAAACAGAGTAACAAGAATTAAACGAAAATATATGGAAACAGTTCTAAAGTATAATAATTAATAACGCATATAATCCGACTGATTTCAAAACGTCACGTATTAATGTAAAATGTTTGCAGCATGTGTGCTCTACAATTGATGCGTATTAAAATACGATTGAAGTTTTAAGATCAAGTGACTTGGGTGCTTTTACATGTCAAGCATTAAAAATCTATTATTAAAAATTGAGAAACTAATTTAAGGTATTATTGATACTGCAAAATTAGGTGACTATAAACATTTTTAGATTATTAGTTAGATTTTTACAATGTTCCTGGCTTTAAATATGAGAACAATCGTATCCCGCACACAGCAAGGTATGATATGAGAGGGAACCTAGTGTTAAGACACTCCAATTCACACTTTCCGCCGAGTTCTGAAGGCATTGCGTGTTGAGTGCTTTGCCTCGACACCAGAGCGAAGAAATGGAAATATAAATGTAAATAAATATTTCATTTCCTCGAGTGGGGATCGAACCTATTATAATAAGTTTGAAAGGATTCATTATTTTTGACATCATTCTATAATATACAGTGCTATCTCAGTTCTCCTAAAATTGTTATTTCTAACCAAATATTATGTCTTTTTAAAACCAGTCTGTAAAGCTGAAATTTTGCTGATAGCATGCTTATAGCTTGGACATAATAATGCACGTTTATTGATGTGGTATCTATGAACTACCCATCCATTCACACGTTCTTCTACATTTACACCTTGAAAAGTATGATTGACCTTGTGGATCAGTGTATTTAAGGTTAAGTTATGGACACGCGAGTGCTTAGAATGCTATCCCGGGGACCGACCAATATGTGGTCGTTGCTAGAATAAGGTGTCTGTTTCATTTTGAGGCAGCCGCACAAGGCGTCCAAACTTGGAGTCGAATTGTCACACAAGAAGCTGGAAGCTTAAAGATCCATCGATCAGAGAGGAAATGGAAATGTTGAAGTATGCTCTGTCAATATATTAAGTATTATATGAGAGAAGTAGCGACAAAAATATGTGGAAAATTTCTATAAGAAAACGAGGTTTTAGAAAAATACGACAAATGGTAAAAAGATAAAAAAAGAAAGACACTAGGAATAAATAAGAAAGCATGGTAGGATCATGTAAGGTCTCAGATAAATTGTTTTTTTTTTAAAGCATAAGCTACAAAAGCACCAAACGAAAGTACTGATAAAGATGAAGCGGAGAAAGGGATAAATTGTTAACGAGCTGTTAACTTCCGGGAAAATATTAAAAAAATCAGACGAGAATTTAGTGATTCCCGAGGTTGTTTACCAATTTGGCACACGTTTTACAGCAGTGAGCAGAATTTGCAAGAAAAGTATCTGATGACGACTTTCTTTCTTCCTGGCATTAATACCGGCTTTTCCAGCCAGGGTCTGCCTTCCTGCTCAAAACGACTCTGCCTCAATTAACAGATACCCCGAGTTTTGATATTGCAGATGGCGAAATTAACACCCTAGAAGTTAGACAGCGCAGCGAGAGCAGATGGAGTTTTGGCCCCGCTTCTTGGACTTGTTCTGGTTTTTGTGCAACTTAGGCTGAAAAAAAAGGGAAGGTCTCGGACCATTATCAGTTCCAAGCGAGGCATCGGGCATCATGCATCTGTATAGGCAAAGGTTCACAGACAAACTGCAAGCTGTAGGGCTATCAATTTCATTAACTTGTGTAGTAAAATTTATACCTACTACAATGTTAACAAGGAAAATTAAGCAAAGATTCGAAAAGCTGCTATGGAAGGCCCGTCCTGAAAATATCGGCTTTAAAAGAAAAAGGCTGGATATTTTTTGGCAGAAAACCAAGAATTTTTTTGAGCATTTATAAAATAGTAGTTTGACAGGAAGAAAAAGGAGTGTAAGATATTTTGGGAGATCGCCCGTATACAATACAATCGGATCCTTGTTGTAAAGTCTGTTTATAGAAATAACTCAGCCTGTGTACGAAAAGGAAAAAGCACGTCGCTATAATCTATAGTCGCGTTAATAAGGTTGTGCCATGTCAATTTGGTTGTTCAATTTATAATTAGATAGCTGTCTCCAAGAAGTGACACAAAGTGACCTACGAGTGAAAATTTCAGTCTCAAAGAAGGGCCAGAGCCTGTTCTTGCATTTGAAAGAAATAAAGAAAAGACTCATAGGCATATTACTGTCGGTAACAGAATGAACGGTGTTTTAGATGCAAGAATGAAAGAAATTAAGATATACAATTTCAAAAATCAAAAAGTCTTTGAAATTAAATCTCTCGTTAATTATCTGTGTGATACGCAGAGGTATACACTGGCTCAACATGTCAGGGATTCTTACCATTTTGTTTGTGGGCTAGCAAATAGACCATGGTCAGTTTTACGTCCGGTCACTGTTTACCAGTATTCTAGTATTATTAAGGACTGCATCAGCATTCTCAAGCGGAAGCTAGAGGATAAGAATACGTCTATATATAGAATATCTTGAACTACTAAAACATTACCTTACATACCAGATTTTAATATGGAAAATTCACATAGATATTTCAATAGTGAATCTCACCACCATTTTACACATTTATCTACTATTGGCAAATCTTTATTACCTTGCCTTTAATTACCAGACAACATCTAGGGGACGATCTTTGATATTTATTTATTGAGTGCGAAGAATGCCCTTCATCAAAACAAGATGTCTGCTCCCCTCCAGCAGTGTCAGAAGACCAACAAGCCACTCCTAGAAGAAAGACAACCGGCACTTCTACCATCTGTGAAGGGGGTAACAGACAAGATTGGCAACATCTTAAGAAAAACTTCCAATAAACTATATTTAAGACTAACAAGAAAGTGAATCAATTCTTAAGACCGTAAAAATTTATATTCCTTTGCACTATGTAAACTCGATTTTTTTACCATCAGAATGGAGGTGACTTCGGTTGCCTTTGGGGAATATAGTATCGATGACACAGGAGAAAGGTCACAAAGTACCATGAGGAACCCTCGCATGGCATATAGACGTTGACGCTGATACAAATACATGAAATATACAGAGAGAGAGTAATTTTTTTGTCATTAGTTTAAACATAAACATTTCATCACACGAACCACCTGTGAGTTAGCCTATTAGAAATATGTCTAATATTCAGGACTACAGCCGTAGCCGTCACAAAACTGTAATTTATACGATAATAATCATTATTCTCCCTAATTGTCATTGCCATTTTTCATGGCATTCATGGCATTTATATATATATATATATATATATATATATACCACAGTCAAACGCTATTATATATAAATATATATATATATATATATATATATATATATATATATATATATATATATATATATATATATAAAAATCATAAAAAATGGCAATGACAATTAGAGAGAATAATGATTATTATATATATATATATATATATATATATATATATATATATATATATATATAATCGTGACGTATAAGACAACCTTTCTCATGGCTCCGTGAATAAGGTGTAGAGCGTTTGACTGTGGTTTCATTTACGGTTGCAACGCGACGCGATGTGGGTTCGTTTCCTATTCGTGGATTAATTATTTTCATTTCATATTTTTTTTATAAAAAACAAGATATTTCATATTGTTTGTATAATTTGCAGTAGGCGAAGGCCCACCAGGCGCGGGTGCAGGCACGGGCGCGGGCGCGGTGCGTCGACGGCGCGCCTCCCGCGACGGCAAGTGACGGCGGCGACGCGCGGCTTGCACCGCGCCCCCCATTTCCTTGCCCCCACTCACGCCCATGACGCAACTGGCGCCCCTGCCCACCTTGCTCTACCCCCTCGAGTGACAGTGATCAGTGACTAGTGACTCTGCGTGATGTCAGTGAACTGCGTATGCGACATTTTGTGGAACCTTAAAATTTTATGAATCTCAAGTGTTTGTAAAATCATTGAATACATTGAATTGTGCAATATCGATCCTTTGAGGATGCTTACAGAGTTGGTATATGTGTGCTTTTTTATATTATAACGAACGTGTTCAACGGTTCCTGACTGCGCTGCACTGCGGGACTCACGCTTTGCCAGAACTATATATTTTTTAATTAGTGAACAAAATCATGTTACCATTCACTATTGTAAAACACTCGACGTTTTGTTTAATTGTAATTTTCCTTTTTTTCATTTCGTGTACGGAGTATTTTTTAAGATGGTCTTTTTACCAGGCTGGACTCGGTATCAGGAGTCGCGTGCCGAAGCCGGAGCCTTAGCTTAGTATAGAGTATCGTTGTACAAAAGAGCACTCGTCTTATAGGCACATTGTTATAGGATAAATAATTAAAATGCCCGAGATA
Organism: Heliconius hecalesia formosus; assembly: GCA_018249775.1. Taxonomy (NCBI): domain Eukaryota; kingdom Metazoa; phylum Arthropoda; class Insecta; order Lepidoptera; family Nymphalidae; genus Heliconius; species Heliconius hecalesia. The sequence goes on from DWMY01002125.1 coordinate 10,519, forward strand.
TATAAAATGCATAAAGTTTTAAAAAGATATTTTCATACGTTTTTGCACGTAACTCGTAGCGTCATCGAACTGCGTAGTTTTAAATCGTTTTTGGCGGGCGGCGGCCATGTTGGTTTCGAATGACAGTGACGGCTGTCGAGTGAGCATAGCCGCTCCCCGCGAGCGCCGCTGTGACGATGCAAAGTTAGCGTTTTTTATATTGTATAAGTGAATTCACGACCAATAATTGTAATTTATATGTGACTTGCTATACTGAATAATTTCTTAGTGAACTGATAATAATTATTGTGACTGAGCGTTTCAACAGTTTGTCTGTTTGGGCTTCCAGTAAACTAAACTATTTTTTTATTTAACGCCCTTTCCCCAACATTTTTCTTTTATTATCACCACCTACCAGTTTTTTGACCACAGTAAGAATTATTTGTCGACAGATTATGAAATATAATATAAAATTTGAATCGCAAACCAGTGATCCTTAGAGTTTGTAAGCTAACTTTTCCTTTGCACTGTAAATAATAAATTGAAAATATTAAAAATTAGTTGCCTAAGTAGATATTTAGTATTTATTATCACAAAAGTTTGCTAGTTATTGGTATAGTCAGAATGTTTTTGCTTCATACAATATTCTTTCACATCTATAATATGTAAATTTAATTTGACATGCAACTTTTATATTGTATTTTACACATTGTTTTTTTTAATAATAATAAGTAAAATATAGTTTTTTGTACATTTCCTTTGCGGTTCCTACGCCTGTGAGTAACAATTCAAAGCAATAATATGTGGATGTGAATTTTCTGTTAACATTTATAGATGATTGATAGTCGACTGCCTTATTCCTTAGTGTCTAGTGATCCACACGTTTTCCCACTATCCCTCGATCCCTTTGACGTTGTTCAAGGTTCTAGTTCGGACAGTGATAGCTCTACAATACAAAGTGTTAGATTGTATGTAGTATTTATAGAGAATATTTTATAATTAATTATATATTAAACGACATTGCCTGATAATTGTGCCCTAAAACGTGTGCCGAGAATGGAGCTGTGTGAATGTCGGTGTGATAGAGGGCGAATGGCAAGCCCTAGGAGTGTAAAGTAACTGTGGAGTTGATTGTTTTTAAATTATTAATCGGCCATCATGTCCGATTCATAATCTCTGTAAATTTTTGTGTATAGATGGGAAAATTAATATATGTTAATGTGTAATTTGTTTGTTTTTTTTTATATAATTGTAGCTAGCGATGCCTTGTACTACACTGTAATGTAATGTAATATAGGGAAATGCAAGCTTGTAACATATAATTATAGAGAATGGACTCCTCAACTAGCTGTGTATATTGGGTGTATAGTTTACCTTTAGTTTGTTTTGTTTTATGACTAATGATAGTAATTTATGCTGATAAAATATATATATATATATATACATTTATATATATAAAAGAGATACATATAGATAATACACTATACATATAGGCTAGGGGTTACACCACACATGAGATAGCATATAGTTTTGGTATGTAAACATTTAATAATTGTAAATAGATGGCAAAAATAGTAAATAAATAAAGAATTGATACAATAAAATCTTAACTTTTATGTTATTATTGTAATATTTTTTCTAGTTGGTGTTTTTAGGTCAGTGATAGTGAAGACTGTCTGTCTGTACAGTTTGGTTGCGGCGGTCTATCTATACGCAACTTATACCCCTTTTTTTATTGTGCATTATTTTTTTTTCTGTAAGTTGCTTTCTCTGTCGTTCTTACATTATTTTTAAATCATATAATTATATTCGTAAAGTGCGATGAGTCATGGCGAATTATTATCATATTATTATGAATGAAAAGAAATAAGGAATATTATTGTTCTGCTATTATTAAATTTGTAAAGTTAGTTTATTAATAAATGAATAAAAAAATTTTTTGGTTGTTTCTATTGGGTGATGTTTCTGTTGTATAAAAATAATAT
>DWMY01002126.1:0-12476 GCA_018249775.1 Heliconius hecalesia formosus
ATTATTTATATATATTAAATAAAATACATCTTTTAAAAAATATATGTTTTTATACATATATATATATATATATATATATATATATATATATATATATATATATATATATATATATAATTAGTTGAATTCATAATAATATTAATTAATATCGTTTAGTTTGGTAGGTGTCATATTGTTTATTGTTTTGTTTAATAATTTAAGACTTGTGCTAGATTATTATTTCAACTAATTTTGATGAATGCTTCACTGAACAATGAACTAATAAATACTTTCCTTTTTTCAGTGAAATAGAAAACAATGATGGTGATCACTGCAAGAAATTTAGCTACCACCAAATGTTGTAGCATATAAGAAATGTATGGAAAATAAGGCTGATAAAGTTACAAAACATAGAGGTCAAATTAGGAAATAAAAAATATTAATATAAGAGACAAATAAAAAAAAATGGTTACATTTTCTTTAATAATAAAAAATTTACAATACATATTGTTTTCCTTATATATACACCTCCTAAAAAAGTAAAAATATAATTTACTGACAATGTTTTCAATCCTTTAGCATTTAATAAATATAAAATACATTAACAATTATTCATCTTATAAGGAAATGATATATGAAAGATATCCTTTCTGCGATATATCCTACTGAAGTGCTGTCCCTATTATGTACTATGTCATGAAGGTACATCTACTCCTTCTGGTACTTCCATAAAAATCTCTGCAAATGGAGTGCCATAATAGGAAATTATCTTTCAAACGCTCTGAAAATATAAAATTTATATATTAAATATATATATATATTAGGTATATAATTAGTAAATACAAATAAATAACTCAGCTTCACACTGTATCTCACATACAGCAGGGTAGGCAGAGGGTACCTAATGTTAAGACACTCCGTTCCCCACTTTCTGCCGAATCCTGGAGGCATTGTGTGTTGAGTGGCAGGACTCAACGCCACGCTTTGCCTCAACACCAGAGCGAAGAAAATGGAAATATAAATTTAAGTAAATATTTCATCTCTTCGAGTGGGGATCGAACCAACAACCAATAGGTTTTACAGTCACACTTTGTGCCACTGCACCACAACTGGCCTCTAGTGATACAATTAGGTTTAATACTAGTTACACATAATACTAATAAATAGAAATTGTTTTTTTTATTTATTCAAAATCTCATAGCTTCCACTTTAACATATAGTCTGTATCCTTTTTTTCCATCCCATTTTTTTTTATATATATATTTTTTCTCCAAACCTATGGTTAAATAATATCTAAATAAATTTAATTTTATTCATCTTATACATCTTATACTAATAATAACTTATCATGATACCTTTCTATTATATTCCTGGTTTAATGTTTTGCATCACATTTTGCTGTCAGTAATTGAATAATTTTATATACCTGAAATAAAATTTTTTAAAAAAAATTTAGAAAATTAATAAATAGTAATTTAGAAAATCAACAGCTGAAATTAATAAGCCCATAGCTCAAATTAAGAAATGAAATAGTAACTGAGATTAAATATAGAAAAAAAAATTGCTGCTCTTTTAAAGAAAAACTTTTAAGATATATAATATATAATACTCACATGGTGATTGGATCAATTGTACCAATAGCTCCAGGAAAACTCACCAATTCTATAGAATTTTTCTGCACTCCATTGATATACTTTTATATGCTCACTGCATATATTTGCACTGGCTTATAGTAACCTTATAACACTATCATTACTATCACTCGAAGAAATATCACTCAACATATTTTTTTAACTTCTAAACAAAATAAAGTATAAATGCAATATTGCAATCTGAAAATATGATAAAGTAAACCCCGAAACGTCTCGGAACGCAATAGGCTTTCATTTTCGCTATCGAACCTAATGTCAAAGTGAACAGATCGTTTATTGGCACGCACGAGCTGTAGTTTTCATACAAACTTCAATCTTAATCTCCCGTTTGTCCTCCCAAAGACAGATTGACGTTAAAGATTGAAAATGAAGTACTTGGATTGGTTATTGGCAAGCAAAACTCAACAAATAGATTGATATATCAATCTATGATAGCAATTTATGGATTAGGATTGATTATTAACATCGGGCGTTAGAAGCTTAATTTTTGAGCCAACTAATGTTTATTAAAATTTGTTTTCTAACATTTCAATAAAAAAAATTGTGTAAATATTTTATTACATAATTATCTATATGTAAAATGTTTATTTTATAACAAAGTAATAAAAAATATTTTTTATAAGTGCATGCATAACGATACTTTTCTTTTAACGTTTCCTATATTAAAAGGAAATAATGTTATAATTTTATAAGAAAAATCGTTAATTTACAATTATTTTTTATAAATAGCGTATGTTATTCAGATTCCTATGTTTTATAACTACGTATGTTTATAACCGTCTTCTGTAAAAGGTTAGGAGGTTATCAATTCAGCTGTATTTTTTTAATGTTTTTGCCTCAGAAATTTTGACTGGGCGAATCAATTTTGATGGTTTTTTTTATTTGAAAGTTTTTGCCTTACGTGAAGTCCCATTTTAATTTCTCTCATTTCTGGTTCCAATGGTTTCCATGAGAAAATCACATAAGTCTTAATTTAGCATTAACTCAATATCACGCCAATCGATTTCCATACATTTTTTTTATTGGAAAGAATACATTTCAAGGGTAGTTGGATGAAAGTTTGGTTAGGTTCTGATTGTAGGATCCGGTTGAAATTGAAGAAGTAGTTTTTTTTGTTTTTTTTTAAATTGTAATTTGAAGAAATTTATTTTAAAAATTATAAGTGTTCAGCTTCACGCTGTATCTAGTATGTAGTAGGGGAGGCAAAGAGAGGCTCCCTTGTGAGTGTTAAGACACTACTTACTTCCCGCCGACTTCTAGAGGCATTGTGTGTTGAGTAGCGGAAAACAACGCCCTCGGCTTTGCCTCGACACCAGAGCGAAGAAATGAAAATTGAAGATTGTAGGTTGACGGGAAATATCTTAAAGGTTTCGGCCAATAAAGTTAACAAAAACTAAAGTTTGCGATAGTATGCACTCATTTTGTGTGAAACGAACTACAAATATAAATTTGTAATGATTTTTTCTAGGAAAATTAATTAAATTATTTTTTTTTTGCTTTTTACATTTTTTTTCTTTATTTGTATTGTAATATCTTACTTTGTGTAAAATTTTATTACTGTAAGTTCACGGAAAGTAACTTATAGATTTTGGTTACGCCTCGAATTTCATACAAGATGAAGCATATTTTTTCTGAGCTCCAAAGGACTGTAAACCTTAATATCTGTATGTCTTAATATATAAATTTCGATCTCAAGTAAATTGGCAGACACAACAAAGTGATCTTTTTAGGTACTTAATCCTAAAACTAGATTAATTAAGTATGGTTATCTATACTGTTATGCATTAGGTAAATCGTTACTTAAGCCTTGTTTCAATTTATTAAATTTTGGTCGCGAAAATTGTCGTATTTAATAGAAAAAGGCCTAATTATTTCAAGTCTGTCTAGTTACACCGTAACTGCGCGCGCGTTGAAAACTGTTTCAGTTTTTCTTGTATTAATTCCGATTCCGCGAAAATTCTTTGATAAAAAAATATATTATATGTTGCTCCACAAACCCATCTATCGTTCATTGAGAAATTGCAAGCACTACACTGCTGCTTGAGAGGGTGTCACCTTACATTGATGAATCCTAAATCTTGTATCTTAGCGTATTTTATCATTTAGAATGATCTCGACTTTTTTCTGTCATCATACAAATATAAATTTTACAAGCAATATAAAAAAACGAAACATTTAAAACTAAAGATTTAGTCAATTCTATAAAATAGTCGACACATCTCTTGCAAGTAGTAATTTTGTTGAGCAACATAATTAAAATTGACAACTTTTTTATTCATGAATAGATTGTAATAAAACAAACACTAAATGTAATGAAAATGCCAGAACATGAAAACTAAACATTTAAATCGGTAAAACCGTTTTCGATTTTGTGATAGCGTGAACAAACGCACAGACAGACATTTTTTTAAAAAATCGTTGTTTTAGGTACTATTACATTAAAATCTTTTTTTTCTTATATATCTTCCATAATCAGATCTGTTAAGATTTCATTAAGTTTTAATTAAGATCTGTTAAGATTTCATTTCCACGAGTGGGAATCTAACCCACAACCTATAGTAGTTACAGTCTCACGCTTGTGCCCCTACGCCACTACTAGACGTGAGAAATACTACAATGCAAGAAATACATTTACATGTAATAGATATATTTATAGCCAAGTATGTGATAATGGAGTACAAACCGAAAGGACAACTTAATTATTTATATTAAAAAGGAAAAAAAAATAAGATCAAAATACGTAATACCCCCCAAAATACACACACAGATGAGGTAATTAATTTTATTAAATTAAATTCATTTATTTTTTAAATTACATTCTGTTTTGGTATTTAAATAATTGGATAATAATAAACATTTTTATATTGCGTATTTTAATAATAATCAAATAATTTCTATGACTTATTTTCTTTTTATCGGCAAAGCTACAACACATTACTGAAATCATTTTCAGTAAAATAACGTTTCAATTGACTGGTGTTGATATTATTATAATCACTTGCACAAGTATTTTCTAAAAACAATAATTTGCAATAAAGTACAAAGTAAAATCTTAACAAAACGAAAACGCCAGAGCCCACAAATTTGCGTACGCTGGGTGGGCTGTAATCGTGCACGGAGCCAATAGTTAAGTCTAATTTTTATTGCACTCAACTGTAATTCTTGTTTATTACAAAGCATATTAACTTAAAGTAACGCCATCTATTGCATTTTTTTAGTACTACGTCATGCCTCTTTTTAGCTATATTTTACTGCCATCTGTTGTCATTAATAAGTACTATCTGATGCCCCGCTATAACGCTGAGATGGTCGTTCCGATGCTAGTAAGCTTTTCTTCGTGTGTCAACAGAGGGCGCATTGCGGTAAAATGTATAATTTGCTCAGATTTCTATCAATAAAATTATAAGATTAAATAAAATTACATGACTGCTGCTAATAATTCATTGATTCAAAACAATATTATACTAGTAATGTGGTAAAGTATAAAAAAAACTAATACGTAGGTTTTTATTTTTGTATATATATCTAAAATTAATTTAAACAAATTCTCTATAATTATAAAATATAAAACGTCTTCCTAAGTTTGTGTGTATTTTAGGAATTAAGAAGGTATTTTCTTAAATACATTTCTAATTGGTGTGTTTCACCTAATTAAAGACATATTTACCTAAATATTTTGTGACTGATCCTAACGTAAATTAAATTAATAATATAAAAAGCAACAACAATATTTACATGTGATCCTAACGCTGTATAAAAGCTTTTAAAACATAAAAAAAATATCAGAGATATAGATGAAACTATAAAAAAATATATATCAAAATTAAATAATATCTTATATAAACAAAAAAAAAAGAAGATTTATAGAACATCAACACGAAGGCGTAGTACTAAAGCCACGTGCAAAACAATCTCTTTCCGCGGCGATCTACAATAAATCAAGTTTTATAATAGTAGGCATGTTCGAGTAGCTATATTGTCCTTTTATGGATGTTATACCATTCATTACAGGCCATTAAACTTATTATAATATATTTTTTTCTAACTTAAATCGAAGACCCCTTATAGGAGCATTTACCCGATAATTTTTTCTTTTAAACTTTTAGCAAAGTAAGCTCAAGAGTCAATTTAAGATGGTTGGATATGCCGAAAATTCTTTGTTATAGATATCGCGACAAGCCATTGATAAAAGATAATAAATGGTGAATGTTGATAGGATATCTTTTATTCATGAACAATACGGTATGATCGTTAAGCGTTTGTAAACATTTTATATAGGTGGGTAGGTGTGTGAATTTAAAATAAGTTAAGAAGAGCACGCTTAAATGCTGTTTTATGTAAAAATTCAAATATATAGTATTTAAGATTTACATAAAAATAAGAAAACTGGGCTATAGGTTCGATTCCCACTTGAGCTGGCGTTGTTACTGCGAAAATATTCTAGATATACATATTTACTTACATAATACATTTCAAACACCGTTAAGTTTTATACAATATGACCAAGTATCAAGATGGTATTTGTTTAGATAGAATTCCTAGTTTGATTAAAGTTGCATAAATATGGATAATAGATTTCCAATATAAAAGATTTCTTTAATGGCCTGATTTTGCGATGACAGGCGCAAAATAATCGGCCAGTGTCACGTATAGTAAAAAAACACGAATGATATGAAGCAGTCAATTTTGAGAGATATTATGAAAAGTGGCCTCATGTACTGGTTTAAACATTAAAACAAACAAACAAACGCCATATTAGTAATGTCTAAATGAAAATAAATAATAAAAAAACACACACACATTGAGAACAACTATAACTTAATGTCATTATATACAATAAATTTTATCAACATTTTATAAAAGATTTTATTCCAAAATATTAGATGCAGTCGTGGCGCAGCGGCACGAAGTGTGACTGTAAAACCGACTGGTTGTGGGTTCGATCCCCACTCGCGGAGATAAAATATTTACTTAAATTTACATTTCCATTTCTTTGCTCTGATGTCGAGGCTAGGCGCGGCGTTGAATTCTGCCACTCAACACGCAATACTTTCAGAATTTGGCAGAAAGTGGGGAACGGAGTGTCTTAACACTAGGTTCCCTCTGTCTACCCAGCTGTGTACGGGATATATCGTGAAGCTGATTATATTAGATGACCCAAATAATTCATTGCTGTCATTGACAACTAGAAACTGATCGTTCGAAAAGTTTATTACCTATTTACTATTCGTATAGTCATTTTACGAGTTAAATCTGTTGAAATAACATACAAATATGCTTTTCAGATATAGCAGGTTAGACATATTGTGCCCATTAAGACACTTCTGTTCCGCCAAATTCGGGAGTCATTCAGGCATATTGAGTTGCGGAACTCAACGCCGCGCTTTTGCCTCGATATCAGTGTAAAAAAATAATAATAATAAAAGAATTTGATTTTCTTTACAAAATTCTACAATAGAAGGTACGTGTAAATCAAATAAAACCTATTAACTACATGCCAGAAGTCAGAAAAAGCAAAAAATATACACAATTGTATGTAAATAAAAGATTTTTGGGAAAGTAAATATTTGGATAGTGAATTTCAAAATATTTTATAGCCATTTTTCTGGGTATGGGCAGAGTCACGCCCTCTTCGTGTTACAATAGTTACGGAGGTTACGCGTTACCGACATACAAATTGTTATTTCCACGTCATAAACTTTTCTAAAAGTGAACCTAAAGAATTGTTTGTTTGTTCGTAGACCATTAATCTCTTTCTGTGAATGAAGCTAGCAGATGCTTTGGTAGCAAAAAGGAACGTCTATATCAATTTTTACGATTTTTATAAAATTTTGCTATAGATATCTATTTATAAAATATGACAAAAACTGGATGTGTTCCAATAAATGGATTTTTGTAAAAGATTTGTAGAGAGATCTCAATATTTTGTGTGTAAAACTTATTGCACCGAGTTGATTATTCTTTTTTTTTTATTTAAAAAATATATCTACAAATTCAAAATTAGCCTTAACTTAGAATTTGTAAATATTTATTTTTAAATTTATACACTACATTTGTAGTATATAAAAATCAAAAATAATGTAATAAGGGACAAATGAAGTGGTGATCTATTGCAAAATATGAAGGTTATGGTTAATTTATTCTGCCGTGCTCGAAGTTTACTATTTTGAAAATGGTAACAACTACATATATTTTTGAAGTATGATTAATTATGTAACTCTAAAAATTACAATATTTAGAGACCAGGAAAATCTTTATTGAAATCCTCCTTATTTTTCAAATTCTTTTTGTTGCTTATTCTATTATTTTTTTTATTTCTTAACATTAGGTGTAATTTGGTCTGTGGTGCTTAAACCGATAAGTATAAACGAAAACCAAGCAGTCTTAGCAGTCCAAGTGTCTTGTTTCAGTCAAATACAATGGAACTGATAACTAAGGTCAGTCATGGCGCAGTGGCACAAAGTGTGACTGTAAAACCGACTGATGGTGGATTCGATCCCCACTCGAGGAGATGAAATATTTACTTAAATTTATATTTCCATTTCTTCGATCTGGTGTCGAGGGAAAAGCGCGGCATTGAGTTCTGCCACTCAACACGTAATGCCTCCAGAATTCTGCAGAAAGCGGGGAACGGAGTGTCTTAACACAAGGTTCCATCTGCCTACCCTGCTGTGTGCGGGATACAGAGTGAAGCTGATTTGATTTGATAACTAAGTGATCTATTTAACTTTTCGGTTATATTATGGCGTAAAAGAGACTCAAAAATCAAAGATTAAGTTTGAAAGAATATCTATTTCTTTGCTCAAAAATAAAAAGTATGTTTCCTTTGTTTATCTATGAGCACATTCGACTATATCAAAAGATTAAGCCCACTCCACAAAAACGAAGCTACTGGTTTAAAAAAAGTTTGCTCTTTTTAGCGGCATTTTGTCCACAGACCAACAGATGTCCAAATCTTATCTTTTTTTATCTCATAAAATGTTTAAAACGTATTCATTGCAACAACACCTACGTAACAAGCTGTATTGTGAATACTAAACAAAGAAGGATAAATGTGACGTGAAATCTCAGTGAAGAAATAATCCACTTAGAGGCATGTCGTCGCTTTTGTCAAAATACGGAGGCATGGTTCATTGAATATAAAAAACATCGCTGCGGGACACCTTGTGTTGGCAAACAGGGTTTAAGGGGTTCATGGAGGGAATGGCGTTGGTTAGCTAGATTATACCTATACATATAAAATCTATTAATACATACATATAAAACCTATAAAATTTGATGTTATGATTTTTTTATAGCGCTTTATTTAGTTCTAATTGTTAATTTAAATAGCCGATCCAGTCGATTTTTCTCTTATGAGGTATGTAATTAAATTAAATTATAATTCCTTACCCAGGTCAGTGGTGGCGCAGGAGCACACACGTGTGTCTGTAAACGCGACACCAGTAAGTTAAATATTTAATATTTTGATTTCCTCGCTCTTGTAACCTATGGCAAATCGCGGCGTTGACTTCCGTCTAACAATACGTAATGCCTCCAGAATTCGGCGGAAAGTGAGAAACGGTAGTGCGTTAATGCGGACGGAGTGTGTTGACATTAGGTCCCCAGGTTCCCCTTTGCCTAACCTGATATGTGAAAGGTACAGCGTTGTGTAAAAAAAATCCCAATTAGGTATATAAAAAAAATCTACATGCTTGCTATATCTACCTACTATGTATGACAGATGGATAACTCAGTTTGACGTAAGTCTTAATCGTTTATTTTAAAAACGAGTCGGACTTGCATACCGAAGGTTCCGTACCAATTTCAGAATTGTATATCAACGAGAAGTACAATTTACAAAAGTTGACAAACTTAAGTTTGCAGATGTATGTACTCATTTGTGATGAAACGAACTACATACAGTTAATAAAATAAGTTTGTAATGATTTATTTCTATGGAATATCTATAGAATTTTCACTTTTTGGATTTTTTTCGTTATTTGTACTGGAAGTTCTCACGGAACTCTACTCTGTACGCTTAGATTCCCTTGCGAGTTTCGAAAATTTGCAGAAATTTGCGACATAAACGGCTATATCTTTCGATTGTAGTGGCGTAGAAGTTTGATTTTTTTCACGGCTCTCAGGGAAAAGTACACCTGAGTACTTGATATAAATTTCAGCTTGATACTTCCACGTGTTCCTGAGAAAAAGGGTCTTAAAAAATGACGGACGGACAACAAAGTGATCCTATAAGGGTTCCGTTTTCTCCTTTCAAGATATGGAACCCTAAAAAACGGAAATCAAATGCGTTAATAGAAATAACATGTGTCAAAATTATCGTGACGAACCTTCTATATATGTAGTTGGCTCTGATAACAATCTTGAGAACATGTTATCAGCTCGACTATACTAGAATAGTTTTTCTAAAAGTAGACATGGATGTGATCTATTTATTACTAGGAACTCTTTTTTACCTCGAAAGCAAGAAAGGGAAAAAAAACTATTTCTCGTAGTATCCCGCATATATCGAGGTAAGCAGAGAAAGCCCATTTAAGGATCAAATATACCCACTTTCACTCAATTTACAAGACAGTGTGTTGTCTTGTCACCATTACGAGCATATAAAATTTCGACCCCTTATTTGAACCCTTAGGGGGTGAATTCTAAAAAATCATGAAATACGTGTTTAATAAAATATTTTTAAGAGTCTGAATTTCAAATTTTATAAAAATCGGTGCCGATTTAAAAAAAAAACTATACAAACTTTCAACCCCTATTTCATCCCTTTAGGGTAAAAATTTTTCAAAATCCCTTCTTAGCGGATGTCCAGATTATGAAAATAAACATCTGTCTAAACTTCACTTATATATATAGATTAAATTTATCCCTCCGAATGGCGATCGAACCCACAACGTCGTGTTACAATCACACCCCTGTGTCTCTGCGCCACGACGGCCTCTTATGCCTATATAATTGAGCATATTTAATATTTATATTATTTTTTTTGTTAATTAGCTTAATTTTAACCATAGATATTACTTCCAGACCCGCATACAAAAAAAACATTAACTTCTGTTCAATAGTTTTTGCGTGATTGGCAAACGAACAGACAGACAAAAATTCTGCTGAGTGGGATTTCAGGTTCTATAATCAATATATCAACCAACCTAATTTTTTTTTATATCTATCATGTACAGAATTGACTTTTCTATCCTTTTATCTTTTATATTGAGATGAGATGAGATTAATAGTTTAAAAAATCTGTAGTTTTGGAATTATTTAATAATTTTTCTAGAGGTGGACTTTAATGACTACAACACAGTATGTTCTGCATATATCAGGGTATACAGAAGGAACCTAGTTTTAAGAAACTCCATTATCCACTTTCCATTGAGTGTTGAGTATGTAACAGTATGTACCTGGGGTATAAAATATTAAAAATAAATAAAATAAAATATGTATGGCAATACACATAAATAACATAGTTAATTATGCAGAATACAATCTATATAATTTTAATACTATATTAATCGAGACGAGTTCATGTATTGTCATCCCGAGTGTCGCAACCGTCGTTTCGTATATATAGTGAGTCGTGATGGCTGGAAGGCAGCGGTCGAGTCGAACTCTTAAGTACTACGGTACAAATAGATATGATGCACATAAAGACTCGTACCAAATGTATGCTATAATAAATATAATATAATAATTCGAAGCCTATGATGGCACGATCTTTTAGGATGGAATTTCTTATAAAGGCAATATATGTGTAGGAGCGACACATATTGTGGATCAAAGTGATCTTTGACCAATATTATAATATTGAATGTTGCTTGACGTCGCGAAGGCTGACGTGATGGGCTTATGCGAACTGTTATAGCGACATTAACTATGTCGTGGCTGACGCCGTCTCGTAGTACGCTCAAGTCACGTAAGCTATGCTTGTGTGGCGTTGGTCATTGACGTATAATATACCCTACGACTTGGTATACGATTAGTAGCTGTGTGATGCTATTTAATGTCCTGGAACTCTGGTAGATGTAGTAGTGTCCGCCTACAGTTCGAGACACGACTGAGGGGTGTGTGCCGTGCGTTTATCTAACATATTGGCCGCCTTGCGGTAGTGCGTTCGTTCCAACGACTTATATTGATCTCATAAATCGATCAACATCACGAATCACCATTCTAATACAATCTTAATATAAACAAGCATAACAAATACCTTCAGACTGATCACACACAAACGTCCCGGAGAGTTCAATAAGACTGTGGCAGCCGCAGTCTGGTAGGAATTCACGGTGTAGGGGCGGGGAGGTGCCCGTACTCTTTCTTCCTTTTATTATAAGTTCGCAGTTATAGTGGAGAGGAAGACAGGATGATATCTTAGCTTTTCTTTGGACGGGCTTCGAGTTATGTCATTGTCGAGTTTCCAGTTATCTAAAAAACCTTCTGATGGCAAATATCTTATTAAAGCGATACCTTCTAATGGCATAATATTAAATTCTTGACACTGTTACCTCTGAATCTCTAAAAGATTTTGGGTTCTTTACTTTCACAATTATAAACGGTTCTAAAAACTACACACATCACGAGCCAAGGTATTATTTATTAAATTATATTTTTAAACGTGTTTGGGATATCAGATACAAGTAGCGTAACATATAGTCGTTGTCGTGTTGCCAGAGCGGGGGAATGTAAAATACTTATTTAGAAAACGTATAAAATTTTTCTAATAATCCTAAGTGTGGAATAACACTTTAAAAATGTTTAAAAATATTTAAAAAATAGTTTCTCTCTTGCCAAACGATAATTCTTAGTAATTATCTTTGGGTAGCGGAAATTTGTAAAAATCTCCCTACAGAG
>DWMY01002127.1:0-12474 GCA_018249775.1 Heliconius hecalesia formosus
TTAACCAATTAAGGAGATTCTTATCGAGTTACGTCAAAATTTGTATACACGAACGGACCTTAGACGGTTTGTGTTTGAGTTCGTCGTCTACGTTCAAATTTTTATACGTTTCTAAATAAATTTCCATCTTTAATGTGTCAATAACATTTAAAAAAATATTATAATATTTATTTATATTTAAGCTGTTTAATAATTAATAATAATGATATTTAAACGACAGTACGGTTAACGAATCGTCGTTCAGTAGACGGCTGCCTAGATATGATTTTCTTATGGTTATTTTCTCACCGTGTGTTCAGTTGAATTCAGAAAAACTAACTTCAGAGCGGCCACGACTCGTCGGGCGTACTGTATATAAAATAATATGTAGAAAATCTAACAGCTCGTACATTTCAGTGCCCGAAGAGAGAAACTGAGCGAGGTTCAAATAGGACAAGTGCGACGGACGAACACCGGCCACCAACACCTGCACACGCAAGTCCTGGAAGATAGGAACGACAGGTGATTTGCTTCATAAATTAAATGCCATTTGTATATTTAATGCTTTGCTTATAGTATATTATATCGGTATAGATATATACTTTTTAGTTGTTTTAACATACTAAAGAAAGAAAGACAATGATATATTGACGCCTTCGGCGGGGTACAGTTTTGAATTGTAAACATGACAGTTTTAGGACCGATTTCTACTTGGGAAAACGATTTTTTCTCATTTCCTCACTGTGGTAATAAGATAAAGTGCGGCGTTGAGCTCTACCATTTACCACGCAATATCTCGAAAATTAGGTGGAAAGTGAAAAATGAATTATCTTAACGCTAGGTTCCGTCTACTTAACCTACTATATGCGGGATACAACGTGAATCTAAAAAAAAAGGATTATACGAGGGCAAATGACGTGTTCATAGGTAATGGGTTAGTTGGAATTTGTATTAATGTTTGATAGTTACCTAAGAGTATTAGTTCAGTATCTATAGTTATTTTAATATTTATACCTCTGTCTACATATACCATTGGGTTCCACCACTTAATATGAAAAAATATTTCTAAAATACTAAATGAATAAACAAATATAAATTTCTCTATACGTATTTAAATGTAATTTTAATTAATGTGTAGGTATAACTTTGACATTTCTTAAATCAATCGAATAATAAAAATCGCATTCACAGCAAATCTTAGAAACATGTATATTTTTTGTCTATTAATCCATTAAAGGTTTCATGAATAAAAAATGAAGAATAAAAAAAAATTGTGTTATATAACAACATTAACAACGCAAACAAGAGATCAGGACAAAAAGTGTCGATTAATAATCCATGTGATTGATATAATACACAACATACATAGATAAAGGTCAAAACAATCACTCGCTGAACGCTGCAATAACACAACTGGTTTAAATCTATTCAAGGGCTTCTTAATAATGATAATAATGTTGTAAAAACCTATATTTAAATTGTAATATAATAGTTTGTTAAAGAAATAGATCTGTTATATATTTAAAATATTTATAAATAATAGGCGGTTTTTTGTGACCGTTTTACATTTTAAAACATTTTTAACAAGGAGTCTATATACAATAAAATTATAATAGTTTTCATAAGTCAAAAATTAGTCAGATATACATCTGAACAGCAGAATCGTTGCGTATTTAATTTTTAGTTCACGCTATATAACAGGGTAGGTGGAGATAACCTAGTCTTAGCAACTCTAGTGTCTTAGCACTCCGTTTTCAGAGCGGATAGATAGAAGGAACCTAGTGTTATGTCACTCCGCCCTTTTCGTTGAATTCTTGACATTGCGTATTTAGTGGCGGAACTCTACGCCTCACTTTGCGTTACCAGAGCGAGTTACCAGAGCGAGTCAAATGAAAATATTAAAGTAATCAATGAAAATGATTCGTAGGTAGTATTTCAATGTATGAAAAGTCCAGAATGGAGGAATAGTAACAATATCTCGCAAAATGCTCCAGGAGGTGTAAACATAAATAATTATTACGATATTTTAAAATCGCCTAAGCCGTTTGCACGTGGAATTATATTAAATAACAGTTTTTTTATTTGTATGTTGTATTTTTCAACACTTACTATTAATCATGAAAATGACTGAGAGCCTAATTATGAGTTTGCAATATTATATTTTAACTTCTTTTTCTCTTTCGGGTCTGTTGAATTCATAACTTTTTTACGATGACAGAGGTATTTAAATTATTGAAAAAAATAACAATAAATTTGTATTCGAAAAGTATTAATTATTTCGACTTCCTTATTTGTGTCATCGTAAAAAAGAAGCGTGTCAAATATTTTATGTATACACAGTCAAGATCGACTATCAAGTTTAAATGGAGTTTTGAATAAGCTTTATTTAAAATTTTTCGTATCAGTGTATTTTGTTCAAGAATCTAAAATGTCATATTCCGGAAACAAATATCTATATATATATATATATATATTTATAATGCACACACCCACACGTAGCTGGGTAGGTTGAGGAAACCCAGTGTTCCCGATCCCGTTACACTCTGTTCTCTATTTCTTCCGAATTCTGGAGGCAGTGCTTGTTTAGTGGTAGAACATCAAAAACCAAAAAATATTCATGTACCTATTATTTTCATAGGTATTTTTTTTTCTATTACGTTATGAAAGTTACATATAACTAAGTATAATATATTTATATTGTTTAAGATAAATATTTTAATACAATGTATTTGATGATTTGAATGAACCATAGCGTATCGCGTAATATAAGAATGTATTGATTAGTTTAGTTACGCTACGATGGTGTCTGTTTTTATATCAAAATGAAATATTAATAACAGATTAATATGAAAAAAAAACCGGTGTTAGAAATAGTATTAAATTTTAATTCTTTAACAACAACAATACTAATCGGATTGACATTTATTTTTTATTTGTAATTGATATGAAACCAAACATATATAAGAAATCACATCAAATCTCGCACACAGCATAGTAGACAGGGCACTTACTGTGTGACACTCTGTTTCCTACTTTCCGCAGAATATTTCGAGGCATTACGTGTTGAGTAGCTCAATGTTGTGCTTTTTTTGCATTTTGCTAGAGCGAAGAATTGAAAATATTAATAAATAATAATTTATTCCCTCGAGTGGGGATCGAATCCACAACAGTCGCGTTACAGTCACTCTTGTGCCCCTGCGCCACGACGGCCTGATTGATACATATGTAATATAAATAAATATACATACATTAATATATAATTAGATTTCTAATGTTTATTATTTAATGTTTTATAAATAAGTAATAATATTCGCAAATTAAAATTAATTTATTTATTTCCAATATAAGATATATTATAATATGTGTTTTTTGTAAATTGCAATCAAAATATAAAATAAATCCACTAATTAGAATGAGGCAAAAAGTGTCCTTAAATTTTTTGTTAAATTTTGTAGTTTTCATATTTGTTGTAAATAACTTTATTTTCCTTTTCCAATATTATTATATTATTAATATAATGATACCAGAGCTTAAATATAGATATTAAAAATAGTACTAAACAAAATACTTAGATATAACACAATATTAGAATAATTTGTTAAGATAATAGTAACTTTAAATATATATTCTGTTCAATGCCGCGGGCGGTAAGATGCAAGTTTTTGCACGGTAATTGCTAGTTTTTCGCATTTTTTGAATATGAACTGTCATATTCAGTATTTAGTTGTGTTTATAGTATTTCATTTATATTTATTTATAAAATATGTAAATTAGTAGGTGATGCATTTATAATGGTAAAACAATAATCTTGAACTAGTACAAAGCTTTTTCGCTTTAATAAAGTAAAATTTAATTGAAATAGTAATTCGTTTGCTAGATTTTAAAAATTTATTTATTATATCTGACTACATTGTTTTTTTTAAACTTAGGAACGAACTTTTGGAAAAATAATATTTTTTTCTATAATCTTTTGTTTCTAACATATTTATCATATAGTGCCGTAGCGTATTGGTTGTTTTGCCATTTTCTTTATTTCACTTGCTTACGTATGTAGATACCTAGTAGGTAGCCATTAAGTTTTTTTAAGTTACATTTGTGAATATAATAATATAGTGAAAGATAATAGAACCTACATTTTTTTGTAAAAAGAAAAATAATTGGTTTTGCCAACACAAATACCAGTATCCTATTAATTGACTTCTTTTAATTATCTAAATAATAATAAGAGTGATGGTCCGCAGCCGCCGGTCGACGGGCAGCAGCAAGGCGGGCGGGTTCCGGCCGCAGTCCAACTTCTACGAGTACGAGAGCGCGCCGCCGCGCCGCGCCCGCCGCTACTGACGCGCTACTCGTCGACGTCATTGTACGCGACGAGCACGACGCCCGCTGCTCCACGACACCTATACACGCAGTTCTCATGTGAACTACATATGCTTACTGAAGGAACTTTTACATAAATTTTTACATTATTTCAGCTGAAAGAATATGGAACTACTTACACAGTACTTAGACAGAGTTTTAGCTTAGTCGTTGCTTATTATACTTATAGTTGCGTTGATGTAGATTGGCTCCTTTTCCTATTTGTTGTAGGAGGAAACTGTACATGGACGTTTGTCGAGTAAATATGTTATACATGTTGAAATGGATGACAATCTATTCTAGACTTATAATGCGCTACTTATGTAAAGTATCGACTGAAAGTAAAGACTTGCAGCTGAAACTGTACCAATACAATAAGTCCTATTGTAATTATAGTTGTATCAATGTAGATTGGCTCCAGCTTCTACTTATTATAGGAGGAATCTAAAGGCTTGTCAAATAATATTGAAGTCTCTATATATGGTGTTATTCTTGTGCCATTGGTCTAATGTAGATCGATAAATAAATTTCACTTGTATCTATGATTTTATAAATATTAGACTGTGAATTTGTATGTTTAAAAATAAGCTTACTTAAACAAACTTACTTAAATTGTGTTTTTAAAGGCGATTTTAGGTATTTTGGATACACTGCCTTATTAAACTTGTGAAAATTGGCTATGAAAATTACTATTTCCACTGAATTGGGTGCGAAACATATTTATTAGAATGTAATTAGAAACGAAGCGAAACATATTTATTAAGATGTAATTAGAACTAGGGCTATGATTTATATTTAATGGTGATCAACCATACTAAACAAAGAATAATATTGCAAAAACACATAAAATGTGAGGTTCATGAGAAAATATTATTCTATCGGGGACCACAATTTCTATAGTTTTTATAAAAAAAAAGATAACTAGTATCCCACCTCGACTCCACGTGTGCTTTTTATTAGTAAAGGAAATCACTATTTTATCTCTATAGGACGTTTTAACTCACATTTTATTTTTATAAGAAAAATAAGTCTACAATATATTTTATTTAGTCTTAGCTCATGTAAATGAACCTATTTTACGTTGGTCAGTCACTTAATTTTTTTTTAATTTTCTACGTGTATGTGTATAAAAGTTTTACATTCATTTTTTTTTATATTGGATGGTGCCATCTTTATCAACTTACATAACTTGATTTAAAAAAATATAATGTGTTTGAAATTCTAGATCTTTATATATGGCTTTTAATCACTTTAGAATTGCGTTCGAGTTGTTTAAAACGATAGCTCAATTCTAATCACATTACGCTAAAAGCCAATTCCATTACACATTCATTGCAAACAAAATGGCTGATTAGTATAAAAAAGAATAGAATAGTATATTAAAACATTTTTTTTCTAACTTATGTATATTAACTATGTATATTAAAATATTTTTTTCAACTTCAATTTGCTCGTAAAATTGAAATTTGTTGATAAAAAATAACTTCACCCTTATGATTTTTTTATATATTCATATATTCTATAATTGAATGAATCATTATGTAATGATTGTCGTTCATTTGTATGATTATTCATGTTCATTATTTTTTTTTTCATAAAAAGTCAATGTTAACAAGAAATTATAATTTTAAGGTCTTGACATTAATATTAGATTTAGATTTTTTGATCGACATCATAAAGAGGGGAAGCCGTACGACATTGTAGATATTATAAAAACATATCAAATTATAAAAAAATTGAAGCTCTCGAGAGAAAAGTGACACTATAATAAAATGAAATAAATAAAATTTATAATTGGTATTAAATTATATATAATTAGTTAACATTAATAATATTGTGGTTAGCTTAAAACTTGATATGCAAATATTGTTATTAGTCCTAATATACTTTCCATGTTTGTGTCACTTTTCTCTGATATTCTCATTTGTTTCCGTTCATTAATTATAATGAATGTGTTTC
Organism: Heliconius hecalesia formosus; assembly: GCA_018249775.1. NCBI lineage: Eukaryota > Metazoa > Arthropoda > Insecta > Lepidoptera > Nymphalidae > Heliconius > Heliconius hecalesia. Next base: position 6,298 of record DWMY01002127.1, read on the forward strand.
TATATTATAATTTGTATTTTTTTTCTCGATTGAGAACTAACACTTTAAAACTTTAAATAATCTCGAGTGATAATGCTTAATTATCTCATTTATTTTCAAATTTTCAAATATTGCGCAGTGGAATGTCTCACTGTAAAAGCGACGGAAGAAGACAAAGCACAATTTTCGAAACATTGAGTATTGAGTTTCGCCAATCAATACTCAATGTCTTAAAAATTGGCCTAAAGGTGACGAACATAGTGTTTCAACATTGGGTTCCCTCTGCCTACCCTACTATATGCGGGATACAGCGTGAAGCAAAAACGAAATGCAATAAAATATTCCGACGTTTCAGTGTTCTGTAAAATATTATACCATACATTCCTAAACAACTCCGAGTTTAAGTTCGCAAATCAAAGAAGCTTTAACGTGTAAAATAGTTTATAAGGATAAGCTTAGAACGAACAAGTATAAGCGACGCGAACAGCGAAGTTAAGATATTTCAAGGGTAAGATTCTGTATTTCGGTATATCACCAAATTTATTTCTCATATACTTATTTAAATTATTTCGTAGTCTCCAATATGTTCTTATCGTTGTGATATTTACTTTAAATATAATTATACAGGTTCGTTGGTGATATGTGTTAATACAATATAGTTGTAAAATGAAATATAAATCAAAATATTAATTGTATTGTAAATATATTATTATTGTGTCCAGTCTTATTTTATTCTTAATATGTTCATGATTTAAGGATGATAGAGCTAGGATGCTGCGAATTTGTGTTGCATACGAGTGCCTACATGTATGTGTAAATATATAATATGTTAAATCAACATAGGTATTTGTTATATTCTTAGAGATAACGCGTCGGCCATCTGTACCTTAAATAAATAAGTATTATCTCTTATGTATTTGTTTTGTTTTCCTCGTTTTTCTCTTTTATTCCTTTATTTTTTTTATATATACAGTTATAAGATCATATATACAGGATGGAAGTTTCTGCTGGAAGGAGGAGGAAGCTGTATAATGGGAAGAATAAAAAAAGTAAAAATTATGTAGATGTTCCTATATAAGTTATTAATTTTTAAATATTTGATTTAAAACTTTAGAAAATAATTTGATTAAGTAAATTGTATTTAAATATTTCGAGAAATTAATCTAAACTCTTATACATATATAACTGTATAATTTTAATTGTAGAAACATGCTTTACAAGGTTTTATTTAAATCTTACGAGAAATACTCCGATACAGTTGAGAAATTGGTCAATACTAAAAAGTTATGAAATGTTTATCCAATCACTGATGAGGTCGAATATATATATATATATATATATATATATATATATATATATATATATATATATATATATATATATATATATATATATATATATTCGACCGCCGAGGAGGAGGAGGAGGAGAGGCCGGTCGTGGCGCAGTGGCACAGGGTGTGACTGTAAAAACAGACTGGTTGTGGGTTCCATCCCCACTCGAGGAGATGAAATATTTATTTAAATTTATATTTCCATTTCTTCGCTCTGGTGTCGAGGCAAAGCGCGGCGTTGAGTCCTCCAAATTTCTCCAATTTTCCAAAATTCGGCAGAAAGTGGGGAACGGAGTGTCTTAACACTAGGTTCCCTCTGCCTACCCTGCTGTGTGCGGGATACAGCGTGAAGCTAATTTAATTTAATTTATATATATATATATATATATGAAAGGTATTTAATTGTTTATTTTATAATTATAAAATTATAGAGGCCAGTCGTGACGCAGGGGCGCTAAGTGTGACTGTAAGCGCGACTGGTTGTGGGTTTGATCCCAACTCGAGGAAATGAAATGTTTGTTTAAATTTATATTTCCATTTCTTCGCTCTGGCGTCGAGGCGAAGCGTTGTGTTCCGCCACTTTACACGGAATGAACTCGAGATTCGGCGGAAACTGGGTAACGGAGTGTCTACCCTGCTGTGTGCGGCATACAGCGTGAAGCTGATTTTTTTTTATATTTATAATTATAAAACTAAGGTTTGTTTGATTGAAATCTCTAATCTCAGGAACTTCAGGTTTGAATTATTATATATATTAAAAAAATATTTTTGTGTTGAATATTTCATTTATAGAGGCTATGATATTACATCACGTTAATCGCTTCAATTTAATCCACGGTGCATGCGGTCAGAGTTATCTCGGGCACTTAGAACGTCGTGTGTCATATACGCAACTCTTATAAATTATTTCTATTTGGACACCGGGGCGTAGCCGTAGGAAACGTTAATAAAAGCAGAAAATGAAATGATCTTTCAAAATAACTTTACAAAAGGCATGGATAACGAGCTATAGTAAGAATTAAAAAAATATTTATTTAATTAATAAAACCCTACTAATATAATAAAACACACGCATTAAGTGTAGGATTAATAAATATTTTGAAAAAATAAAACTACAAGACACGGCCAGCCGCCATGATATGTTGAACGACAATCAGTGCGATGTACGTCACGCCTTGGTAGGCAAACGAATTGACATTTTGTATAATACACGCGTTTAATCCAATGGGAGTTGAACCCACAACCCGTCGCTTTATAGTCACTCACTTGTGCCCCTATGCCACGAGTGGCCTCAATCGATTAATATTTCACTTATTATTCGAAGTAAGTGAAAATAAGAAATAAAATAGAAACATACTTGAATTAGAGATATTTGTGGCAAGACAAGGCTATATCTCAAAAGCGGATTACAACAGCTAATGGTTCAAATAGTGTAGGAGCAAAATAAATTACAGTGTTAAGTTTCATTGCACAAATTGCGGAGGAAATGGAGTGACGTTATATAAACTTTACGATTATGATCAAAAAAAGATTTTTTCACATTTAACATATTTTCAGATGTGGCTGGCATCACCACAGTACACTTGGACTGTCGTGTAAGAAGGCACTTATCCCAACCATAGAGTGGTTAGAAAGGGCAAGGCCGAGGCTCGCATGTCTCGTACAATTTATAGTAAATTGTTTCTGTTTTTACGACGTCTTTTCCCTAGGAATTACTAATAGGCCACAAAGTAGATAGGATCTTTGGTGGATAATAAGTATTATATAAACGAGTATTTGTTATTACATTCAATTTACATAAACAGAAACAACAATAATATGTAAGTATGACCATGGGTCTATAAACAGACAAACAAAAAATCTATGTAAATATGTATATATTCTCGTGACAATAAAGCATGTACCTACAATGATTACGTTTCTCAACGCTTACTAAGATATGTTTTGTAAATTATTAAAAATGTGGGATTTAATGAAGTTTTATTTATAAATCAGCTTCACGCTGTATCCTGTATACCGCACGGTAGGCGGTAGGTTAGAGGGAACCTAGTGTTAAGATAGTCTGTTCCCACTTTTCGCCTATTTTTTTGCGAAACTCAACGTTGGGCTTTTGTCTCGGTGCCAGAGCGAAGAAATGAAAATATTACGAAATTCATTCCCTCGAGTGGGGATCCAACCCACAACCGTCGTGCTACAACCACATACTTGGGTCCCTGCGTCACGACGTCCTTAATTTGTATTTATAACTTCATAAATAATAATTTTTGCAAATGCAACTATGGTCAGTACATCGCAATTCTTTTGCAAAAATTATCCTTGATATAAAAATTCGTAGAAATATATTTTTTAGTATTTTTTAAATTTCGTCAAGCATAAGATCCGGTCATAATGAACAACAACAACAGTACAACTCATATTTTGTGGTTTCATACATTTTATATATCTATAACTAAAGTACACGAGGTACCGTCGTTTATCAATTATCAGTAAACATCTAAAACATATTATAAACGTTTCCAATAACCGAACTTATATGTTATTCATCCTATAATACGATCCTAGTAATATTTTATGTACATATACTCTTAAATAGCTCTGGCGTCGAGGTCTAACTTTGTAAAATCCCCATGACGTCAATTGAAACTGTCGTCCCAAAGGCACTGTGGCGTAAAAGGCGGGTTGATATCAAACGGAAATAAGGCGTGAATATTCAAATTCTCAGGGGAATTACATGCCACGACTAATATACCTCTTATACCTCTATATATATATAGATGTCTACCTGTCTATATGTATGTGGTGTATGCTATTTGCACGTTATTTTATTGTCGCAGTTCAAAGGTTACCTTTATTGTTCATGTTAATTTAAAATAACTTAACTCTTTCCTTATAACTACTAATATGGTGGAGTTAAGCTAACAATTAGATTACCCAATTTATATATTTATGTAACTTTTTTGTGTACAATTCATTTATATTTTATGGATAATAGTAACAGTTCACAGGCTACATTAAAATAGATTTTTAAAAGATTCGTAGTTCGTAGTCGTAGCGCAGTGGTACAAGGGTGTCACTGTAACGCGATAGTTATGGGTTCGATCCCACAACAATCGGAAAGGAAATATATTAATATTTTCATTTCGTCGCTCCGGTACAAAGGAAACAGCCGAATGTTGAGTTTCGCCATTCAACACGCAATGCCTCGAGAAATTTGGCGGAAAATGGGGAACGGAGCGTCTTTGCACTAAGTTCAAGACAGAAGGTCTTCCCAGCTGTTTGCGGAATACAGCGTGAGGTTGATTTGTTTAAGACTTAAAGGCGTGATTAATATTTAAGGTCACAGAAAAATTAAGATTGTTACTATTGCAACACAAATACATATACTCGTACATATGTAAACTGCTTAGTATGCAAAAATAACAAATACATGACAGTTTTTTTGTTTAATGTTCCATATTCATAAATGCCAGATACAGCCATACTAATATTGAAACGTGCTGGTTTTCGAAGTATTACATTATAATTGATAAACTCAAATATTTTTTTAATGTGTTAAATTGATATTAGAAAAAATCTAATAAAAATCTTACAGTGTAAGATTCATTTAAAGAAGAATTTTTGTAATTTTTTTTTTGGTATTTTTTTTATAAATAATTCAGTTTCAGCTTCACGCTGTATCCCGCACACAGCAGGGTAGGCTAGTGCCTAGTGTTAAGACACTCCGTTCCCCACTTTCTGCCGAATTCTGGAGGAATTACATGTTGAGTGGCAGAACTCAACGCCGCGCTTAACCTCGACACCAGAGCGAAGAAATAGCGCGAAAAAGAGCGAAAAAATATAAAAATACGCTTTTAATATAATGTAACAGATAATATAATACCTCGCATTACACCACTCGCTTTTAATACATTTATATTCTGTCTTATACTTCAATATGATATGAGTTAATTAACAATAATAATAATAATTCTAAAATTGTTTATTATATTAATTCTCAAACTCTTCCTAAACACATCCACACAGACATAGACTTTAATACACTTCAGACAACAATATATTGCGCCGCTTGGACGGCAGCTAAAATTAATGGAGCGCGTTTAGAATTAAATAGCCTAATCGAAAGGGAAAACACTGCACCCCAAAATCTTAGCCGCAAACCAAAATGGCAAATTAGATTAGAAAGAAAGGTAGAAGATCTTCGTAGAAAAATCGGGCGATTAACTCAATATATAAAAGGAAATAGGAGTACCACTTTAAACAATCATATCTCAAACATCATAAGACAATACAAAATACATACTACACATGAAGAACATAATTCACAGCTTCCACACTTTCTAGATACACTAAAACAAAAACTTTCCGTAACAAGTAGTCGACTGAAACGTTACAAAACATGCACACTTCGCAAAAGTCAAAATATCAAATTTATTCATAACGAAAAACAGTTCTACCGAAAACTCAGCCAGTCTTCTTCTAATGATACACAAAGTAATACTACCAATTCTACGTCCACCACACCTACATCAGAAGAACTGCACAGATTTTGGTCCCAGCTATGGGACAACCCTATAAGTCATAATACACAAGCACAATGGATAGATACTCAAACTACACACCCTATATCGGAGCCCATGGAGTTTCAAGTGATTACTGCAGAGGTGTTTCAAGAAGTTATTAAGAAACTCCATAACTGGAAAGCGCCAGGCACAGATCACATCCATAACTTCTGGATGAAAAAATTTACACACATTCATCCTTACATACTCAAACACATTAACAACTTTATAGCTAATCCCCACACAATGCCACCTTACATCACAACAGGAATCACACATATGTTACCAAAAGACACTAGCAATCTCAA
>DWMY01002128.1:0-12465 GCA_018249775.1 Heliconius hecalesia formosus
CAGGCTTGTGTCCCTGCGCCACGACGGCCTCAAATGATCATTTATGTTAATATGTACAAATTAGGGTAATAAATAAAACGACAGTTAATTGTAATGTATTATTATTATTATTAATATTCACAAAATGCACATTAATTAAGCTCAATTTACTTCACCTACAAAATGTCATACTTGCAATTTAGCTTTACAAGAAGGCATGTGCTCATGTAAAATAACTTTTATGCAGTCAAAATAATATTCAATATAAAATAAAGAATATAATTAAATATGAGCTAACTTCTAAAACCACCTCAGTCTTTATTTATACTAACAATCAATAAATGTATCACCAATTCATCAGATAATACTTTAGTAAGATATAATTTTATTGTTTTCAATAAACCTTACTTTAAACACTTATCATTATATTTTCAAAATCAAAGTTAATAACTCTGATTAAATTTTAGAGTATCACTATATTTTAATATCGAATAAATCAAATTGCAATTTTTTCAATACGCTTAATACTTATATGTTAATTGTCATATAATAATATTGTACGATAGTAGAATACTTAAAACATTTAAAAATAGATTATTACGGCTCACGTGACGTAGCTATGAAAAACTATGTTAAATAAAGCATTTTTTACTTAAAATATCATCATTTTAACAAAGTTATGATGAAATTTAATAATTCAAAAAGATAACTTTTATTACAAAAATTAACACGTTTGACAGTACGTTGCCGACTTACACTGTATTCCAGAACCTAGATATATTTTCCCGTGGTCCATTCGAAGAGATGACCATGCTGTCGAAGTCTAGTTATGTTTAATGAGCGAAATGAAAATGAACTGGCATCTTTTTGTTAGTAAATATTCCGGGGCTCGTCTTACAGCCAAGGATGCCAGGCGGGGTCCATGCGGCACAGGTTGTCGGGGCTGCTGGCCGCGGCCACCAGCGTGGCCACCTTGCTGTCAGGCCCGTCGAACTGCGCGAGCGCGTTGAGCCTGCCCGAGATCACCGTCACGGCCTTGCTCACCATGCTGATGATGGTGTCGTTGTCCATCTCCATGGGCTTGCTCTCCGCCGACGTGCCCGCGGTGGGCAGCCCCGACTTGTCTTCGAGACGCTTCCTATATCCAGTCACCATCTCGTCGCGCAAGATTGTTCGTAGTATTGACTGGATCTGCACAGTTCGATATCATTTTAGGTATGTAACTGTTGCAAGTAACATGAGAGATGATCATATATAGCATCTGACGGTATATTATTTGTCTCAAATAATATAAATACTGCTTATTTATATCTTGTCGTAATAACGATTACATCTTACAATTAATACCAAAAAGAAATAGAAAACACTGAAACATTTTAGAGCGTACGAGACTGTTTAAAAAACTTTGAATTTCCCCATATCACATCGCTTATCAATAATTTTATATACCTATTAAAAAAAGAACTATAGATATGTACAAAAGACAAGTAATATAACACTTTTTTTTAGGTTTCGTGATGTATTGCGGACATATCACGGTAGGCAGAGGGAACCTGGGAAATTAATGTTAAGATAATCCGTTCCCATTAAGATATTTCCGTTCCCCACTTCCCGCCGAATTCACGAAACATTGCGTGTTCAGTGGCAGAATTTAACGCCGCCTACTTTGCCTCGTTACCGGAGCGAAGAAATAAAAATATTAAATATTTCATTTCCCCGAAAGCGATTCGAATCCACAACCAGTCGCAGCCTGCGCCACGACTGGCTTCAACATTTTACTTGTAAGTAAAATTATAAAAAAAAATACAAGTCATAAATAGTGTATATTACCTTAAAATTGGGCGTGACGAGGCACCTAGCGACCGCGATAATGGAGGCCGTGAGGGGTCCTGTGATGCCGATGTTGGTCAGAAGCTCCGCAATGTTCGGAGTCAGTCTAAAGGGCACGGGCCTATTGCCGTCCAATTCACCTACGCACACATTATTTTATATTTTATATCAGTAGGTTCGACTATATTTATTCTGTTTAACAGTATTGTGTTACAGTATACAGGAATGATTCTTTGATTTCAATTGTATGATTTGTGTGTTCAAATGACGGTTTCCATAAAGTTTTTCAGTCTGGGTTCTGGATTTATTATACAAGGTGTAAGGTTCGTCAAATCAAATGGGGAGAAAAGTAACATTAAAAGTAAACGAAATGAATGTATGGTTCTCTTTGCAAAATGTGAAAAGAGGACAGACAAACCTTATTCTTTCACAAAATACATTTTAATAGACAGGCTATTAATAAGATTTTAATGAATTGGTTTATCGATTACAAATTAAAGAAAGAAATTATTTTATTCTCTAAAATATTATTTATATTAAGTTGAATGTTAAGTAAAAATAAGACTATTACAAAAATATTGTATAAGTTGAAAGACTATTATATTTTATTCATATACATATATGAATAAAAAATTGATATCAAATTATGTGTCACGAAAAATGTGTATAATTTAACGTATCTCATTAATTTTAATATCATACGAGCTTTGTTTAACGAAATCCACACAGTGCGAGTATCTCGCCTACAATCCTACTCCGTATCCGCCTGTGAGAGAGACAGAGCGCAGATTGAAGCGTTTTTATTGCTGCTAATTATATTGCATTGCATTTTATATAAGTCGATACAACATAAAACACGTTTCCAAGTACAAAATGAGGAACTCAAAAGTTGTTAATTTTTAACGAAGCAAAATGCAGTATTGTGAAGTGTAAATAAACTAAAAAACACGTTCAGGGTTATCGAGGTAGTCTGGATGCCATTAAAAGTCGAAGACTTAAGAACTTAACAATCATAAAAATTTTATGACTTCTTTTATTTTGTTCATCTAAGAAAATAGTTTTATTAAACAGTTCTAGAAATAGAAAAAAATATGTTATATTTTTTTTTAGGTTTGTTAATTCTTTGTAAATACAATTATTATTTTAAAATTTTTGATGTTGCGTTATATTGTAGCAAGTTTAAACAGATTAGTTTAGACATTCACAAAATTTTACAACGCACTGTTATTATTAATGTTAAATTATTAAAAATATATTTAATTAGTTCCAGTTCGCAACATAATTTCCGTGGACTTTATGACACTTGCCTTGCTACTCTCAATTTCCACTCACTGTCATTGAAGTTCGTAGCAGACCGGCAAGATACTCATATATAATGTCAAAACACTCTGTTTTTTAATTTTTTACTCGAATTCGAGACATTGTGTTAAGAGTGGCGGAACTCAAAGTCAAGTTATATCTAACCATAGTGGGGGGATTGAAAACAAATTATAGATATATACATAGTAACATTCCCTTGAGTAAAAATCGAACTTACGACCAACATGTTTACAGTCAGATGCTGTTCCACTGCACTACCGCGGATTCAATTTTAAATAATATTTATGTACTTATTTAGAAAACGTATAAAAATTTGAACGCATTATAATATTTATGTGTCAATAGGAAATGCATATCTCGTTCCAGATTTTTATTTTTTCATATGATAGTGAAAAATATCACATATAGATAGGACACCAACAGGCGACAAAATTTCGTAGTTTAGCTGGACTGCTACTATGGTATCATAGCGTAGATTGTTTCTTAAAAATATTTACTGTTTATTTTGTATTAGACATAGGCAGATTTTAGAAGTAGCAATAGATTTCTTTTTATATTAATAAAAGCTTTAATAAAGGTGCCTTTGATATTTATGTGTATTGAATCGATATACGGCATTGGTTAAGGAAAATATAAATATCTTAAGTGCAATCATATAAACAAGAAACTGATTAAGTTTATAGATTTTACATATACATGAAGCACGTAATTATTTTTTACTGTGAGTCTTATGATATTATGAATTTTTAACTACCTCCGTGGCTTCATTTATAAATACAATATACAACTAACTGTTTAACGAAACTAAGGAGTTTTATAAAAGAAAACGTAAAAAAAAATGTAATAATAAAGAAATATAGTTTTAGCAAAGCGTAGTACCCGTGGCGTCGTCGACGTCGAACTTGAAGTAGGCGACGTTGAGCAGGCCGGAGTCGTGGTGCAGGTACAGCATGTCGGGGTTGAGGCGCGTGAGGTGCAGCACGTACTCGGCGAAGGCGGCCAGCGCCAGCTGCAGCGTCAGCATCTTGCGGAAGGTCCAGTAGTCGGCGGGCGCCGGCAGCGTGCGCGCCGCCCACGCGCGCAGCAGCCCGCGCGGCGCCGCGCCCGCCTGCGCCTCGCGCAGCACGTCGCGCAGCACGCCGTGCGCCGCCTGCGCGCCGCGCGCCTGCACGGCGGCCAGGCGCGAGTAGTAGCGCGCGAGCGGCGCGCCCGCATCTGCGCCGCGCGCGCCCGCCTCGGCGCGGAACACGGCCAGCAGCGACACGGACGCGGGGTTGTCCTCCACCAGGCGCATCTGCGGCGACACGGACACCACGCGCGGCACCGTGAAGTGCAGGAAGCGGCGCGCCGTCTCCTTCTGCTTGCCCAGGTAGTGGTTGAGCATGCGCAGCAGCTGCAGCACGCGCTCCTCGCGGCGCGCGTCGCCCAGGCCGGAGTCGTTGACCACGAGGTAGGGGTACACCTTGCCGTTGTGGCCGCGGATGTAGAGGCGGCGCGCCGACGTGTTGTGCTTCTGCACGATCTCCACGCGCGGCATGAAGCGCGCGATGCGCACGTGGTAGTGCGTGTGCTTGGGCAGCAGGAACTCGCCCGGCAGCTCCACCTCGGCCGTCTTCAGGCTGAAGTTCGACAGGAACCTGCACTTCTCCTCGATCAGGAACGACCTGTCGCGACACAGAATTTATTGTCTAAATCTAACATAATGAGATGATCTACATCGTTAGTCAATGAGTGCACGAAATTAACGGTACTAGTGCGAGGAAATGTCCCTTAAATGGAATATTTACCTGGGTAGCGAGTCTCTGTGCCGCGGTGTACTTACTTGGGTAGAACCTTAGTTTTGGCCTCGAGTATCTTCACCCATTTTCGAAGTTTCTGTATGAGGTTCTGCAGTTTCATGGCGTTGGGCTGCGTGAAGTCGAAGTCGGCGGTGAACTGAGTTTTCATTTTCTGGAACACGGGATCCTGCACAGTGGCTTGAGCGCGCCGCGCGAGGCTCTCCGATGCAGCTGAAGAGAATGCACCACTTACAGTACTTGAAACACTTTCTGTAGACATACAAAATGGAGTACGTGTATAGAACGCCCACATTGCCCAATGTTACGCTCACTAACCACATGTTGAGGACTGAAAACCCATTGTACACAAGAAGTTCCCCAAAGCATACCAGTTTTAATAAAATCATATGGGCCTGCTACATGTTGTATGTATTGCTACAGATCGCTAGTTAAGTTAAAATAAGCATCTACCGCTGCAATATTAACAGACATCTAAACAATAATGACATAAAGCAATAATTAATTAATGAATGATAGTTAAAATAAAATGGTAAAAACACATATTTAGTATATTTTTTTTATCAGACAAAAATTTGAATTTCTCTGTGTATACGTTAGGTAAGCAATGATTAAACTCAAATATACTTATACATTATGTGTTTGAACAATTAAAGTATTAGAGATCTATTCCAGTTATGAATGCAAAAATATCTTCTATCCCTTTGCAAGAAAATCTAAGTGACGTGCTTAGCGAATTTGAAATAAATATAGGAGAATCTTTTGACCATTTATTTTATATTACATAGATTTAGCATTAACAAAGATAATATACTGTTAGCAAACTTGTGTAAAAGAGGGTATAGGTGAAAAAGACTATAAAAGCAATGAAACTGTGTCAATCGGAAGCATTCTAGCTCGACCTCCTAAAGCCCTGTGACGCTGTAGAGGCTAGTACATTCGAAAAAGGTAAAAATCAATAGGGGACAGTTGCTTGTAGGCAACGACCCTCATTGGAAGGAACTCGTGTGATTGTTTATTAGTATTGTTAACAGGTGATACATATGACTTATTGCAATTACATAGAATCTCTTTCCGAATAATTTAGTAACATACAAACGATATGTGTTTTTATACTTATTTAGAAAACGTATAAAAATTTGAACGCAGCGGGACTCGAACCCGCGCCTCCTGGAAACCGACCAGGCGCTCTGACCACTAAGCCATGCGTTCTCGCCAAGCTACGTCGAAATTTTTATACGCTTGTTACAACTTATTTTATTTCTCTCTTGCCAAACGATAATTCTTAGTAATTATCTTGGGTAGCGGAAATTTGTGAAAATCTCCCTACAGAGATGCTAACAACATAAAATAAGTTGTAACAAGCGTATAAAAATTTCGACGTAGCTTGGCGAGAACGCATGGCTTAGTGGTCAGAGCGCCTGGTAGGCGCGGGTTCGAGTCCCGCTGCGTTCAAATTTTTATACGTTTTCTAAATAAGTATTTTCTTTCCTAAGTGTGGTGGAATAACACTTTAAAAAATTTTAAAAAATGTGTTTTTATCTTGTTTTTAAAAACGTTAAGCCGCTTCCGACTTTTAACAATATTGTATTCATACAACATACAAATTTCGTATGTGCGAATCATAATAGCCAATATAATGTAGCATATAACAAATGTTCACATAATTGCGAAATCTGTTTAAAACTTCGTCTCACTAAGATAAGATAAGCGACATCCGATGCCAAACTTTAAAAATACCATATAAAAGCTTAACATTTTGATGTGTACTTGAAAATTAAAACGGAAGGCATTATTGAGCTATTAAAATTATTTATATTGTAAGAGATATAAATGAATTTTAGTATTCGTTTTTTAAAATCTGGCAAATGTTACAGAGTCTGAGTGTATATAGAGGCAATTAGAAAAAAAATATAAAATGTAAAATTATGAAATAAAATATAAAAGTAATATTATGAAATTTTACTGGGTTAATTAATATATTGGTTAGAGTTAGTCACGATTTAATAATTATTACAAGTCATTCCCTTTGTTTATTAAGAAATTATAATAGAACGACTTAAGCGCGACATAAAACATGCATAAGTGTATAAAAATTTAACATAAATTAGCAGATATATCAACATTCGCAAAGCACTTCAGCTAGGAACGAGGGTTTTCACTTTATTTTCAGTAGAATCAGCTGACTTAGGAAGAAAACTTTGATATATTATAATGATACTAAATTCTTGTGACTTGTTTATTAAATTTAGGACTCACTATATTCAAAATTGTATTTATTAAAATATAATTTATGTTTTTTATAGTAAGCGGCTATAATAGTGTCATTTAATCGTCCACTAAATGTTATATGGGCCGGCGATCTATATATACTATTCGTACTCCATTCACAGGTAAGGTAAGATAACTTAATTAAAATAAGACTTTTCATTTCGTTATTTTTTAAAAATGTCTCTGACCGGGTTAATCGCGTATATTTTTGTCGGTAATACTAAAATATACACAAATCATATTTTGTTAAAGAATTTCATATAAGACGTAGACACTTACTAATGCCAATTCCGATGCCGAAAGTGGACACGACCTTCTTGATGAAGTTGAGCGTGTGCGGCGTGACGGTGGCGACGGCGACGGCCGAGCGGTGGTGGAAGGCCACCACGTAGCACTTGGCGAGCCCCGCGCGCAGCTGCCGCAGCACTTCCTCGTACCAGTTCTCGCGGAACCACACCATCTGGATGGGTCACACATTATTTTAATTTTTAAAACAGGCGTTTCTTTGCCCGCATCAAGTATTTTGTAAACGAAACAACGCTACGCCAGTAGCTAAGGCTCAGCCGCAGAGCTGGGTATCAACATCTTAATAATCTTCTGGCGCGTATATTTTTGACGGATAGGCACGAAGCACTTAATGTTAAGAACGTCCGTTCGCCATGCACCGCGCTATTTTCCAATCAATACGTGTTGAATAGTGAAATTATAAGTGGACAGTTAAATTTGTAAACGTTTTAGAAAAACATATTATTGTTATAATGTTGTTGGGAAAATACAATCGCCAACAGCATAAATAAGTTGGAACAATCGTATAAGTGTTTCAAGTTTCGACGTAGCTGGATTTGGTTTAGTGGTAGGACGGTTTACAAGATCACCACAGGTTGAAATCCTGCTACATTAACTTTATTTTTTATATTGTTGATAAAAACATAACATCACCTGGTCAACTATACCCTCGAGTGAGGAAAGCACGGTGGGGTGTATTTCGCGTTGCAGCTGCATTATCTTGGAGCAGCGCCACATTGGCAGCGTGGCTTTGATGGGGCCGGCTTCGCCCGCATTACTGCTCGTGCCAGCGCTGGTACTAGCTGAACTACTGGCTCCAGCTGTGCTTGCTGTAGAGGACCCTTCACCCGCTTTCACTCCGGACTACAACAATAAAAAAATATTTTTTTGCGCTGTATCCTTCATGAAAATTTGCCAACTGTATTAACACTGGGTTCCCTCGACGGAGGCGGGATACATCGTAAAGCTAAATAAAATAACAAAAAAAATATATACTAACAGCGGCAGCGGTAGAGGTGGCGGGTAGGTGCGCGGCGAGACTCTCCGCACTCTTGTGTCGCTCGCGCTGCTCGATCTTCAGTGTGAGGTACAGCGTGCGGATCGGGAAGTACACTGCTTGTGGGTACAGCCGCCCCACCTGCCCAACATAAACGTCACGCGTTATTATTTTTTAACATTTTAAGATGTTGTTCCACATTAAGATTAGTTAAATATTCTAGAAAGCTCTCGTGCAAAAGGATTCTGGACAACCGTTTGGTAACGGCCACCACAGCGTTGCTAATAAAAAAAGAACAATTTCCCACATTGCTACAGATAAGTTATAAGATTAAGAAATAATCAAAAGGTAAAATTTCCTTGAAATATATGACTATTGTTTTTCATATTTTCATGTATTTATTATACATTTTTATACGAAAAGAGTTTTTATATATGATTATCTAACAGCGCAAAGTGCATGTATTATGAAGCTGAAGAATTTATTTATTTGAACTTGCCAATCTCAGATACTACTAGTATGAATATAAGAAATATTTTATTGGATAGATATTTCATTTGTAGAATGGCTCTATAATAGGCTATATAATTGTAATCGTTTTGATGTAACTAGAATTATGGTTTGGTCAGAGTTATCTTAAGCACTTAGAATGTGTTATATACCATTTCTCAATCGTTTCCGTTTGATCTGATGACGCGACGCCGTAGGCAAAAGCTAGAAAAATATAAAATTTACTAACATGGCTTAGTAAATTCAGTATGACGTTGCCATCGTACTGTACAAGGCAGGCCAGCAGTTGTGGGATCCATGGCAGCCACTGCACAGGCGGCACACCCACTGCGTACTTGTCTAATGCTTCCGCTAGGCTGTTCTTCTCATCGTCGAAACTTAGCATCCAGAGAACCTGGCAAATTTGCATTTATAAAACATTTAAAACACTCAAGACTTATAAGCTGAGTAAGCAAAGTAAGCCAAAACTTTCAAATACATACATGGTTTTTATAAAAAAAGGAGTGCAATCGCTATGTTCGAAAACAAAAAATATATTTTAATTAGAGAGTAGTATTCATTTCTTTTATTTTAATTTTTAGCTAACAGAAATCTTAGAAGATAACGAGCGTTTATGAAATACAAAATATTCAATCACCTTGGCACAATATTTCCGTGATTTTGATTCATTTTGATGTCTACAAGCGTGTAAGAAGCATGTCATAGCCGACACTCCGACTTGTGTTTGTCGCGGTTCTCTTATGAAGATCTGCTCCAAGTAGTCACCCCATAAGGCCCATGCCTTAACTAAAGTGTCGTGTAATTGTACTGCTGCAGCAAAAGCTTTGTTTGCGTCTTCAGAACGTCCTAACTGAGCTAGAAGCAATCCCTTAAACGCATAAAATTCTGCTGTCATTTCTTTAGTGAAGTATTTAAAGTTGGTTGACTCTATCATATCCAATCCTTCTTGTAATTCGTCCTTGCCCTCCGTCCAGGACATTTGTATGTGACATTTCACTTGTTGTCGTATTTTCTGGAAACAATCCACTATGGGGACACTTGGAATAGTATATATTCTGTGTAGAGAATCGAGACAGACTCCAGACAGATTGTGTTTTCTTGCTATCTTCGCAAAGTGTATTATTGCCTGAAATTTTATAAATTTTAAAATAAAAAATGGTAAGTTAATGCATTTTGTGAATTAAGTTTTTCTTTCTAAGTAATAGCTAAAAACCAAAACTTTCGTTTTGTTTTTTAAAAACAGCTTCACGCTGTATCCCGCGCAGCAAGTTAGGCAGAGAGTACTTGTCAAGACATTCCGTTCCCCTTTTCCGCCGAATTGTGTAGGCATTGCGTGTTGAGTGGCGGAACTCAACGCCGCGTTTTTTTTTTAGTTTCATATTTTATTAGGATAGAATATGTGAAATAGACGAAGAGAACAGAGTGCTAAACGCTACAATCTGTGCATACCACTTTTGTCTCGTTCACTGTCATCAATCAGACTTTATATATGCCCTTTCTGGAGCCTTCCTATTTTTACGCGACATTTAATGGCATAAAAAATGATTTAACCTGTGCACTAGCATGAACACCGAGCATGCTATGGTTGGAGGCGTGGTCCGTCTGCGAGTCGTAGTGCGAGGCGATGAACTGGTAGTGGTGCTGGCGCCACGTGAATATGGCGCCCCAGTGCGACAGCGGGTCCGCCACCACGGGCAGCCGGTTGCGCCACGTCTTCACTATGGCCTTCATGTCGTGCAGCGACGTGGGCCGGCTGTGCAGGAGTCCCTGTGTACAACGAACAGTCCGTTGCCTTTAATATTGATACTAAATAATGTTTGTTTTTTTATTATCAATGTGTTTGTCAGTTTCACGCTGTTTCCCGAATATAGGTAGGCTAGAGGGATAATCTAAACACTTCGTTTATTACTTTCGCCCATATTCCATGACATTACACGTTGAGTGGCAGAAAATAAAGCCGCTTGTTTATTTCATCAGAATGCATAAGCAAAAACAATTAATTCCAGTGTATACCATGTAGTCAGTGATGAAATATACAACCATTATAATTAAAGTCAGATGTCATCATACTGCACTAATCTGACTATCTTTTTCTTATCTATACTTATAATAAAATCGTAACCGATCGGTGTCAGTACATGAAAAATATACTAGAAAAACTATTACTGGGGATATTTAACAATATAATAGAATCCAAAAATGTTAATTTTTTTTTCTGTTTCTGTGCGTTTCTTCACGCTAACCTCAGAACCGACTTAACCGATTAGAATACAGTTTTAACTATTAGATTTTGGCAAGCTTCTCTTAACATTTAGTTTCTTTTTATTACAATCGGTTTATAAACAACAATGTTGAATGAATATATAATCTTATATATTTTATTTTTCGACAAAATTGATTTAAAAATGATGAAATTGTTAGAAGACTTCTTTGAAACAAGTATTTATTGAATTAGGTAAACTTTTAGTTTTCAATGTTTGGTAAAATTATTATTTGTATGAGTGATAGAAAAAAACCGAGATTGTATGATAATAAAAACACGGAGACTTAAGATTTAGTTTTTTCCAATGTATGTTGACTTCATGTCCATAGAACCAATCATACTAAATATAAGAGCGGTACGGTTCAGCTTAGAATGACCGCTCAGGTATGGATGAGGAATGTGTGTTTTAACACTAGGTTCTCAGGTTGTTTCCGCTGTGTGAAAAAAGTCGAAAGGTCTGCCTGGGATTTTAGCATAATCATGTTTTATCAAGTCTACATATATTATTTACACGATACCAAAACACAAAATTAACTATTTTTGTTTTTTAATTTGCCTAACTCTAACCTCTGGATCAGCGGAACTGATTATTATGAGACTAACTCTGAAAGATTGTGGAAAGACCGAGTTGTGAAGCAAAATAAAGGCTATCATTTATCCCGATTCGGAATTGACCTGAGAAAATGTTCGTTAGTATTGCGCTCGTACCTACCGCCTACCTAGGCAGATGTAACTCAAAGAGTAGTTTAGTGTACAGCAATATAAACAAACGTGACTCACGGTGTGTATCTGCGCAGCCTCGCTGAGCTCCATGAGCTGCTGGGCGGCGCGCAGCAGCGGCAGGTGCGCGTGCGCCACGAGGCGCGGCAGGCGGCGCCACTCGCGCAGGCACTGCGCCGCCGCCGCCTCCGCGTGGCGCTCCACGCCGCCCAGCTGCTGCTCGCCGCCCGCGCATATGCACAGGTAGCCGCGGTACAGGTTCACGAGCCACGCTGCGCATTAGACACGTAGTAGATATACCTTCACGCTGTATCCCGCATATAGCAGGTAAGGGGCCGTTCAAGTATTACGTAAGCACTGTAGGGAGGCGGGGGGGTCTTGGGTTTGCTTATTTTTGATGACATGAGGGGTGGGGGGTCTAGCTAGTAATTACGTAAGCAGAAGTTATTTATTTTTTCATATGTATTATGATTTATGGCTATATTTGGTAGACG
>DWMY01002129.1:0-12465 GCA_018249775.1 Heliconius hecalesia formosus
TGGTGTCGTAAAAGGCGACTAAAGTACGTGTGGTAGAGTCACGTCGCCAGCAATGGCAACACGCATGGGCAGACTCGACCGGATCATTACCACCCCCGGCATTTAAAACCGGCGTGAAGTAGTGGCTGTATGCCACTGCGTTTCGCATCAGGTAATGCCGGGCTCCGGTGCCCAACCCACCTTACAGGCAGACAACGCTCCTGTAGCTCCTCTGGTGTTGCACGGGGTCGTGGGCGGCGGTGATCACTTACCATCAGGTGACCCGAACACTCGTTTGCCTTGTCTTTTCCATAAAAAAAAACACTACCATACCTATATTATACTTTCATATTTCGAGTTTAAAATTTTTTGACAAAATAAAGTTTATTGTAAAAAAAAACATTTAAAAAGCTACAATTATTTCTAATAAGGAGAAAGGCAAGTATAGAACGAGACAATAGGCATTGTTCATTTGGTCTACAAAGATGGCGGATGTGTTGTTAATGTTTAATGTATGTTTTAACATATTAAATGTTACGTAGGTAAGCTATTAAACAGCTTTTAATGATGGTTGCGTTGGTCCCCGAGGTCAGAGGCTTATAGTATCTCACTATTTGCTTACGAAACTGAATACAGTGAAGGTCTCAAAAAGAAAAGATTTTCATCTTTTATTTAGTTAAGTACATTTCAATATTCTTATGTTTATTTTTGAAATATCTTTTAATGTTCCAAAGTATCAAAAAGGACCAGAACACAATGTAAGTAAGTATAGCAAAGAATAGACTACTACTACCTACTTCCTTAATTTCACTCACAGCACAGGTAATACGAGTATTATGGCTTGTCTAATTAAATCCAAGAATTTGCTACGCCTATATAAATAGCTATATTTAAATAAAAATTACAATAAAATACAGCATAAAAACGCGGAAGAGATAATTAATAACATTAATAAATTCCACCTTTTCCACATAAAACTAATACTAACTATCAAAGCAACCTTGTACTTTCGAACCTACTTCAAATAATAAAAATATATATTTTTATATAATAGTAAAAACATACACAGGGTGTTTGAAAAATCTAAATAATATGTATCTAAAAAAAAAGCAGTAATAAATCAACATTGCTTAGACGCGCCCGAAAACGTAATAAAACGTGGCGTAACGTTCACCGTTATAACTTTATAAGCGGGGCATCTGGCCAATGAGTGCGCGCGGACACGCCTACAGCGCTCGCGATTGGCTGCCCACTTTGACTATAGAACCGCTTTTTTTTCTCTAACGCCCTACGTAAATCACATTTTTACCGCTTAACGCTGAAATTCGCTTGGAATAGTAACGATAGTGACGTGTCCTCCTAAATACTAAGAGGAATAGGGAAGTATGTTACTGAAATGAAATATGGGATATTATGGCCGTGATATTTAAATTATGTAATGTTGTTAATTCGATTTGGTAATAATAGAAAATAATATGATTAGTTCATATTTAAATTCTACCACAGATAAAATATTATAGCGTTTTGATTGAGACCGAAATAGATTAGATGCGTCGTGATGCATGACACAAGCGTGTGACTGTTAATGCGGTGGTGGTGGGTTCGATCTCCACGCGGGGGATTTAATTATTATTTACTAATATTTTCATTTCTTCGCTCTGGTAACAAGGCAAATCGAGGCGTTGATTTCCGTCACTCAACACGCAATATCTCGAAAAAAATTGGCGGAATCTTAGCATTAGGTTCCCCTATCTATCTGTCCATTTACATTTTAAATAATATTTTTAAATATACACCTAGTCACTCGCACGAATATAAAAGATTTTATGTATTTTATAAGTAGGGGTGAAGTAAATGACAATCATTACCTAGTTGACGCTGATAATTATTTCAATATAATATCTATGAAATAAATATTATAGTGTTTCCACTAACTACTAGCTACCTGCCCGCTCGCAGCTTCTCTCTCTTAAACTACAGACATATTTATTTAATTCTGAATTTCGTTCGTGTTTTAAAACGTCATATTTACAGCCTACTTATAGTGTCGTCATACATGTTTTTTTTATTACAGCAATTAAAAATTCTCTAAGGATTTTCTTGTTTTGGAAATTTTCAAAATAAAAATAAAAACTATATTAATATAAATAATGTAAAAAGAGGCCAGTCGGCGCGCAGGAAAACAAAGTGTTACTGTAAAAACGATTGGTTATGGGTTCGATCGCCACTCGAGAAAATGAAATATTTTTTAAATGTATGGGTATTTCCATCTCTTTGCTCTAACAATAAAGATTTCTATCTAACATTGATTTCAGTATTTTTTGTATAATTAATTATAGTACAAAAACTACTTCTTATAAATACCTATATATAGACGTAATAACCATTTCTCTCATCGCGATAGCCTAATCAGAGTAAATCAGCTAATTGCGTAACAGAAACAGCAATAACACTAAAACTAAATGTGATACTGTAATAAACGAGGCACAATACACATTTCAATTTTATATCTACAGATTGGAATGATATGTAGAAATTCCTTTATATTTCTTTTCTCATTGTAAACTTCTGGTTTGCGTTGTAAACTAGGGTTATATTGTGAATTAGGGTTATCAAATTAGATATATCTTGGATTATAAAGGTAAAAGAGATCGTTGATACATACCTATAGGTACGTAGAGTGTCAAGACACTGAATTCGAGATGTGTGTGAAGTGGCGAAAATCAACGCTACACTTTCCTTTACCAAAGTGGGGGAAAAAAAATTAACTCATTGCCCAAAATAATGGATTGAATTCACAACCATCTTGTATCTCATAACGCAATCATGCGAGGGCAGATATTAAATTTTTCAAATATATTTTTTTGCATGTTTCTATTGTAAGCAAACATTACATATTATACCATTCAACTTAATCAAGACTCAGCAAGACGCGTTTTGAATACTGTAGGTATAGCTGCCTATAGAACAACATATTCCATCTGTATCGTGATATACCAATTGCACCTGTAACTCGGTTACAGCGAGTCCGTAATTCTTCTATGGGACCATGTGTACGCTTTTACAATAGGATCCCAGAAAACGTCAGAGAATGTTCTATACCACGATTTAAAAGAGTTGTGAAAAAACGTTTGTGTATTAAAGGTTATGACCAAATTAATGATTATGTAAATGATAACACGCCTTGGGAATGAAATGCTCGCTCCAGTCTGTTTCGAAGGTATCATTGTCACAGATAATTTTAAATATGTATTTGTTTAAATTTGATTTTAAAAAAATAGGTCCCGCCTCGTTTCTTGCGCCGGTTCTTCTCAGGTCTGAGGCATTAACTTTAGCAAACTGGTGGTAAATTATTTGACTTTCAAATAATGAAGCATGTAACTTCTTATTTTGAATAAAATTAATTACCTTTGACTATGAATTTGAATTATTATCGAATCTCTAAAACCTATTATTAAAAATTTATATAGGTATATCAATATATAATATAAAATACAAAAATAAACAAACTAGGTACCTATATGCAATATGATTTATGCACATGAATACCTAAATCAATAAATCTTTACCGCCGCATACATTGTACGTACAATTAACGAGAGAATTATGGGGGTCATGAAAAGCCCATAAATCCGCCATAACAACGCAAGGACGATTGTTAATAACCATTGGATACGACGCAGTAAATCTAGCTGGAAACTTCTAAGGCATCTTTAGATATTGGGAAAATTTGCTTAAATAGATAAATATATAGATATTTAGATTAAGTCTTAATATATAGATATTAAGTTAATTGTAAGATTAATATCTAAGTTATAGACGCAATTTGGATACGGCATCGATAGAATATGAAAAAAAAAGTATGAAATTTTGCCCTACCTTACAAATTCGTTAGATATTTTATATTTAAAATCTTATAAAATTTGAGAAATAAATACTTACATAGGTATTTATTTAAAGTTTTGTAATATTTTTAAAAAAAAGTAATAATTTTTAAGTTATTGAGATCTACAGTACAGGTAGGGTAACCTACCTTCTTACTGCACGTTCTGTCACTGTAATAAAAGTAACAAAATCGTCGTATTACATTTTAGAAAACATTCTTAAGCTATTAGGTGTATGACAAATTTAAGTCAATATTTTTATTCATAATTTTGAATATTCGTCATAGCTCTTTCAATATTTCTACCTAAAAATAACGATTGTATAATTATTTCATGATTTCTTTCTTAAATGTCCAAGTAGGCTTTTAGGTTACGCGCGACCACTGCCGTTAAAAAGGAATAGATATAAGTATTAAGTGTATTCTCTCAATATCGGCAACGCATCAACCATCCTCTGAACTTATAGATGACGATGGGCGAAGGTAATCATTTAGCCTCCTATTTTAATAAAGAAACACATTTTTTGTAGTTTCACGCTGTATCCCGCTGTATTCATGTTTTCCGCCAAATTCCGGAGGCATTGCACGTTGAGTGGCGAAACTCACGCGGCGCTTTGCCTCAACGCCAAAGCGAAGAAATGAAATTTAAATAGATATTTCAATTCATCCAGTAGGGATCTAACCCACGACCAGACATCTAACAAGTGACCTCAATCAATTTTTTTAAAGATTCTTTTATAATTATTTTTAAGCGTGTTACCTGGCTATTATTATAAAGCTAGGATACTATTATCTTAATTATTTTTCCATCATTTTTATTCAATTAAATGGCAAGTAAAAATCCCAATGCCACATTAATAATGTCATGATGGCGGTATACTTTAAATAAAGTTAATTGAAATAATTTCATTTACTAACTTTACATTATTAATAATTAAAAATAATAAATTCTTCTATTATTATTATTACAAACATAATGAATAGAATAACAATAAGCACTTATACCCAAGTTTTGCATTAGTACCTACCTACGATGCAAAATTATATTTATTACTTATATAAGTTATTATAACTATTAACCCGCTTAAATTTATTGTTATATTATAGCCAATTTATACGAAATCTTTATATAAATTGTAGGCTGTATGTTCAATTTAAATACGTTCAGTACTTTTTCCCTAAAAATGAAACAAACATTCATCCCCACAAACTTTTACAATTATAATATTAGCCTTAATTATATATTTTTCAAGTTTCACTCTGTACCTATCCTGCACATAACAGAGTAGGCAAAGAGACCTGGAAACTTAGTGTTGAGATACTTCGTTTTCCATTAAGACAATTGCGTTCACCACATTCCGCGGAAATCTTGAGGCATTGTGGGTTAAGTGGCAAAGCTTAACACCGCGCTTTGCCTCATTAACAGAGCGAGGAAATGAAAATATGAAATATTCGATTTCCCCGAATGGGACTCGTACACACAACCGTCACGCTTACAATCGCACGCTTGTGCCCCTGTGCCCCTGCCAAGACAGCCTCAATATCTAAAAATTACTA
The DNA here is from genome assembly GCA_018249775.1 of Heliconius hecalesia formosus. Classification (NCBI taxonomy): domain Eukaryota; kingdom Metazoa; phylum Arthropoda; class Insecta; order Lepidoptera; family Nymphalidae; genus Heliconius; species Heliconius hecalesia. Next base: position 5,420 of record DWMY01002129.1, read on the forward strand.
ATATCAAATACCCATTTATACAACTTTTTCATAAAAAAAATTGAACCCACTAAAATATAACATATCAAAGAAACAACTACACTACAGTGGTAAACATCTATTCACATTTTCAATATCAATTAAACACTTACTGTTAAAACGAACAATAAGACTCAAATAAACATTGATATCAATAAAATAAATTACGAAGCCGTTCCCCACGTCCGGTCCAGTGATATGGGGTATAAGGGGCCTTTGAAACGCACGGTTACTGCCAACATTAGGTACTTTGTGAGAAATACGTGACTTAAGCAACGGTTTAGAGGAAGTGCGATAACACTATATGGTCCCATTGTGGACGGGAAATCGTATTTCAGCTTCTACGATGCATTTCTAATAATTTTCTTTATAAACAAATATTTTGAAACGGTTTCCAGTTGTTTTAGTGTTTATTTTAATAGTATTGACGAAATATGTTTTAATATATATTTTTAAATATGAACATTCGACTTTAAAGTTCATATTATACTTCGTTGTCATTAACACACTTTCGTTACCCACTTTTTGCCAATTTTTAACTAATTCTAAAGCGACAAAATAAAAATATTTCGATTGGACTGAGAATCGAACCCACAACCTGTCGCGTTTACGCTTGTGCCCCTACACCACAATTGGTCAAGTATAATTAATTTAAATAAATTAAACTAATATTTCTTATTCAATAACATCTTTGTACTTTATCTATTAAAATGGACATTCAATAATTATAAATTATTATTATCACATGTCCAAACGAACTATTCAACATAAGCATCGAGTGCAGTGATAAGCAACTTTGTAAAAGGAGCTGTAAAATAGGCGTGACTTAAAATCAAAATGGCGTCGGCTATTAAGCAAATAGTTAAGTTTATATTCGTTTTCAGTCACGGTACCATAATAACATAAATATTGATAATAACATAAAAATAATTAAGTGTCTTTTGTGTTTCTTAAACATTAAATTAAAATGTATTTACATTACAGTTTACTTGTGCTCTCTGTTTGAGAAATAAAAATCATTTTTTGGAGCAATCTAGACCTCAAATTAGGACAGTTCGTGGCGTAGGGGCACAAGCGTGTGACTGTAGACGCGACAGGTTGTGAGTTCGATTTCCACTCGATGAAATGAAATATTAAATATTTTAATTTTCTCGCTCTTATGCCGAGGCAAAACACAAAACACGCAATCCTCCGAAAGTCGGCTAGAAGGGAAGAGTGTCTTAACACTTGGCATCCTCTGCCTACCCTGCTACACGCAGGATACAGCGTAAAGCTGAAAAAAAGACATTATATAACAGATCTAATTTGAAATTTTTGCTTATTTATAACAGAATAAGAAAAATACTCTACATTACATAATGAAATAAACTAATAACGAAGTACCTATATATAAATCATTGAAATATAAACATTTACCTAACAACTCCAACAAAATGTTATATCTGTATCCATATATCTATGTAAAATTGGCTGAGTTGCACAACCATTAAAGTACCTAGGTACTGGTGAGCACACCTCGTTGCAACACGCACATTATATGCAGGCTGTTGCTGGGAATCATTAATAATTGTCAGTACAACGCCCCGCCCATTGCGCAGATACATTGAACGCGCTTCAATAAAACCTCAGTGGAAAACAAACCTTATTTACGAGACAAAAGATTATAAACCAACTAACTATCAAACACGAAGTCGTCCCCGAAGCCGCCCCGCCTCGGCGAAGAAATGATGAATGTTGCTGATAATGACGGTGTTGCCGACAATCGTGTTTTCGAAAATTATCCCTAATAATAGAGACAACATAAATCTATATTTAGAAACGAATAATTTCAAAGGAAATCGAAATTAATTTACTCTTTTTGATTCGACGTAAACAGTAATTATGGTAAAATAAGACCTAGAGCTGGTATTATTTTAATGCTCGGATATTTTTATCTTGGGATCGTGTTTTGTAATTATGTTTCGTTTGAATGTTAAATGTTACAGTGCATATAGCATGTATACTTCAAAGGTGGAGTTAAATTAGGTACCGCATCTCGTGGTTGAGTCAAAAAAAAAGGAAAAATACGAATAAATTCACCACAGTATATGATTGAAGGCAAATTATTCTCGCATGTCGAATTACACAAATCGACTGCACGAATCAGTTACGTTAGTAAAGTAGTTATTTCAGTAATTTTATTCTTGCAACTAACATAATAATATGAGTAAGTAGGGGAAGGCCTGAATAACTTTATATAACAGAAATAGACTATAATCTGATAAATTATTTTTTTTTACAAATTGAGAAAAATTGGGTGTTCATCAAAATTGTGCAAAGGTGTTTTTGAAAACGCTTAATGATGTTGAATCTTTTAACAGAAAACACAAACTTATTAATCCATACCTATAATATAACTTCGAAAGTAACTCTGTCTGTCTGTATGTCTGTCTTTTACGCAATCAGGGTCAAACCACTAATTCAATTATGATAAAATACTCATATAGAGATACTTGAGGGTCTTCGGATGAACATAGGTTACTTTTTTTTCTCATATTTGTTATATTCTCGATATAATCAACGATATTAAAATATGTTTCAATTTGACATGTAATTTATTCTGCCATATTAATAACAACCGTCGCTAAGCAACCGTTGCTAGGCAACAAGAAATTATGTCGTTTTAAGAAAATGTCGCCCAAAATGAGCTTACTGAACTACAAGGCGTGCGCTGACTCAATTTTATGAGACATAAAAACTATATTTTACAAAAATATTGTCTTTTAAAAAATCTATTAAAAAGTTCACGATGATGTATGTTTATCTCTGAAGGTTGAGCACCAGTAATCATTGTAATATATATATATTTTTGGATTATTGTTAATGTATTTTCTATAATTTGGTATTTCGTAAATTTTCGATCTACTGTTAATTTTTATGTGGCTATTTTCTGTTTATTATTAATTTATATCTTTTCTTTCGTTCTTCGCTTATTCGAGTAATAGATTAGTTAGATTTTCATTAATTTCTTGGTAAGTTTCGACCCTGCGCGGCATTGGCAAAATATTATTTAAGTATAAAGGAAAGAATGGTCGGTTTTTTCAGTCAGGTTATCTATACCGTTGTTATGTAGACACTTTAAATCATAGTTTTAGTTTTTTTGGGATTTTATTTGATATCGCTCACAAAAATTATCGAATTTAATGTAGAAAGGAGTTCAGTTATTTCATATAGTATCTATTGTACGTGCGCAAGGAAAACGTGTAAAAAGTTTTTTCTCGGGTAAATTAGTAAACTCGATCACTGAAAGTCTAATAAAAATCAGTTCAGTTGTTCTGGAAATTAGCTCGGGGAAATAGAAAGACAGACAGACAGAGACAAAAAATATAAAATTATTTTATTGTATTATCAAATACAATAAGTATTTGAGTATTATGTAAATAGCCACATGCACTTGCAAACACATAGCACAGCACATTTAATTTTAATACTTTTAAATATTTATTTTACTTTGATAATATTGAAAATGTAGGTGGTTGTATTTTGGTTTTTTTTATTAATATTTTATGTTGGTTTATTTAAATTATTTACCTTTACTTATTATTTTTGTTCATTTAAATTAGTTAGATATTTTTTTTAAATAAGAATTTTCTCTACTTATTGTTCTTTTTTGGATTATTATGATCATTTAGGCTTATATTTTCTTACCAATCCTATTAAAAACTGAAAACAATTTCATAAATATATTTAATAAATATTCGTATAGTTCAAGCGGGCGAAGCTGCGTCCGGGTCCGCTAGTCATTTATAAATATATAATTTACTATGTATTATACGATATGTATGTCTTGGTTTGAGATTTAGTTTCACTTACGAAAATCATGGAATCGACTCCAAATTTATTATATACTTTTGTAGAGTTGCCATTGACGGGGCTTTTTGTTTTATTTATTGTTTCCTCTGATTATTTTATGTAACAGTTAATATTTTTCTTTCTTATCATAGAAATGAAAAAAGTACATGATAAGGTTTTAGTTCTTAAAAATAGTTTTTAGTATATTATTTTAAACAAAACAAGTATAAATAGATAGACAGCGGCGTGAGCTTCATAAAATTGAGATAAAGTTAAGTTTGAGTTAAACCTGCGGAGTTGATGAGGCGAATGAAAAGTTTTTATTGCAGCTATGAAAGCGGTAGCACGGTGCCCCTACTGCTGACCCTACTACTCCACTGGTAATGTCGAAATATGATTTTGTTTAAATTCTTAACTTTTTCATTTTGTTTTAATTTATTCTTTTCAATTCTTAATTTACGTTTACATATCCTTACAAATTTAACTTTACGACTTGAATTTGTATGGATATATAAATGTAAGTACATATGTAGGTAGCTATGTAAGTGAAGAACATGGCAAAAAATGGTAATCGCTCATAAAAAAATTATATATAGATGCAATAAAACGTCATATTATGAAATATTTATACCATAGTGTTGGACTAAAGAATGTTGTGTTGATTTATGATGGAAAAGTGAGTGGTAAGAGAAGTAGGGGGAGACCTCGGTTGACCTTCGAAAACACAGTATCAAAGATACTGGAGGAAGGTCACGTAAAAAGCATGAGGTCCCCCCGGAGGGCATGTATGAAGAGGTTGATGACCGTGGACGAGGCGAAAGAGGTATGTAGAGACCGTAGCGTTTGGCGCTCCGTTCTCTCTGACTACCCCGCTAGGGATAAAGCGTGAAGCTAATCAATCAATCAATCAATCATCATCATAAGTTTATTTAAATATGTAGACAGTAAATAATTAAAAAAGTAAGTAGAACAAATTTGATCAACGAAATGAAATAGTCAATTATACATAACAATACTAAAACATTTTTGTCTTAAATTTTTTATTTTACACCGCTACCTCAAGAAAAATATAAAACGAAATACATTTTCACGTCGGTGTTCGAGTTATCTTGGTACCGTCCACCTATTGTGGTTTAGCGTATGCATACGGCACGAAACTGTTTTAGTTCGCCAACAAACGGTTTCGTTGGGAGAATCAAACTTTTATTACGTTATCTAGGAAGATATGAAAATTACCTTATTTTAAATTATATATGTAATAATATTTAGTTCTGGGTAATTTGCAATGCAAAAAAATTTATTTAAAAATTTACATATATATATATAAGACAAGCTATAATATTTTAAATTTCGTTGTTAGTACAGAAGTTTGTACAACTTACATACTGGTGTAAATAAATGCTGTTGAAGCTGGAGAAGGGATTGTTTTTATAATCACACGACTTATATAGCTAACTGAAAACCGATATTTAAAAGAACTGAACACTTTATTAAGCAGCGTTATAAAATTGACGACAACGATGAAAGATAAGATCATATTCTTTAACGATTCTAAGCATGTTGTGAAAATATGTAGAAGTATGAAATTAATCGTTCTATTCTCTAAAAAATAAAAACATTAAATTAAATTAAATCAGCTTCACGCTGTATCCCGCACACAGCAGGGTAGGCAGAGAGAACCTAGTGTCTTATAAGACACTCCGTTCCCCACTTTCTGAATTCTGGAGACATTGCGTGTTGAGTGGCAGAACTCAACGCCGCGCTTAACCTCGACACCAGAGCGAAGAAATGAAAATATAAATTTAAGTAAATATTTCATCTCCTCGAGTGGGGATCGAACCCACAACCAGTCGGTTTTACAGTCACACCTCATGCCGCTGCGCCACGACTGGCCTCAAATAAATTAAATCAGCTTCACAATGTATCCTACACACAACAGGGTCGGTAGAGGGAAACTAATGTTAAGACACTCCGTTCCTCACTTTCCGCCAAATTCTGGAGGCATTGCGTGTTGAGTAGCGAAATTTAACGCCGCGCTTTTACCTCAATACCTAGGGGAAAAATGGAAATATACATTTAAATAAATATTTCATTTCGAACCCACAACCAGTCGCGATTACAGTCACACTTTGCGCCCCTGCTCCACAACTGGCCTACATCTATTCTCTAGTACAACAAATAAAAAATATGAATATATTTCGATAAAACTTTTTGCAACAATGCGTGTTCAGCGGAGGAACCTCATTAGAGTAAAATAAAAATAATTCAACCAAAACTGTCACTGTGATATTTAAAATCTATTTATATTAGCCATACTAATATAAATAGATTTTAAATTTTGTTTATGGTATTTTGATTTTATATCGCTACATTCAAATAAACAAATCACAGCCCGGTTACATTACCGCTTAAATACATTTCTATAATAGTTATAATAGTAAATCTTCAATTTATTTATAATATTATGCACTATAAAATGGTTTTACGGAGTGGGTACTTAAATTTATGTAAAGGTTTAAGGTTTACGTTTCATCGATTTAAAGTGAAAATCATATGTGACAAGGTTTACTAGGTATAGTATGAAACTTTTAAATGCATCTACTTTTACATTGAAAAAGAAAATAAAGTTAAAATGAAAATATGAAAATTTTAAGTCAAAATAAAAAATACGACATGCATTTTCACGCATTTTAAAAGTCGTATAAAAAAACAGTAGATAAACGGACTAAAATAGAAAACATTACAGTTAGTAACACTTTGTATAAGTAAAGATCCCAACAAGAAAAAGAAAAGCGAAATAAGCAGCTGCTTCCAAGTCACGGTAGAATATGAAAGCGTGGCAGTGGCTTCGAATGGAACAAAGTGATGGACCGTCGCGGGGTTTTAGTGAGTAGTATACAGAAGCGTGAACCTCATATAATCCACATTGCATTTCCCGGCATACGGATAGCAGTAACAGGGTTTCACCACGGAGAGAAAAAAGATCAAATCTTGTGAAAAGTAAGATAGTTGCCACTGTTTTAATTACACTGGGCGTATAATTTATATGAAGAAGAAAGAAGAATCTCTCGCATTAATTGGTGAAGTCAGTTTAAACTAATCTGTAGATCAATTATAATCTATATAAATATATATAGTAGATAAAAAATATATGTAGTTATACTTTATTTTATTGTAATTACTAGAAACACTGTACT
>DWMY01002130.1:0-12463 GCA_018249775.1 Heliconius hecalesia formosus
GAATCTAACGATACCTCAAATATGTAAATCCGTTCAGCGGTTCTGGAGATACGAGGTAATAAAGAATATTACATACATACAAGATACGCGCGAAAAACATAACCCTTCCTTAGCAGTCGGGAAAAATGGAGTAACTATTAGAAAGAACCAGTTATTCATTAATTACATTAGCTTCTGCTTAATCAGAGTTTAGACACGGCACTTCCCAATCTATAATTCAAGAGGTATTGCGTATTGGCGCTTCCTTCTAGAGGGAATTGAACTCACAATCGTCACACTTACAGTGGCACGCTTGTGTTCCTGAATCACGATGGCCTCAACAAGATGACAAAGTTAAAGTGACAAATTACATCATCAGTCTCATCTGATAGTAATCACTTAGAAAACACTAAAGACTTTTATTTGAATTTTATGATCAGTAAAACTTGTCAAATGGAGGTTTCTTTAGTTATTACTCTGTTTTACTTAAATGAATCGCGATAAAGTGCTTCTGGTTAGATTTTCTTATCTTTTTTATGCTTCACGTGGTCTCCTGCGTATATATGTTAATATAGCAGGGTAGGCAGAACGAAACTGGGAACATAGTGTTCAAACTCTCCGTCCTTATGAAGACACCACAAAACATGCAGTGCCTCCAGAAGTCGAAGTCGACGGAAAGTTGGGGGCGCTTGTGTCTTAACACTACATTCCCAGGTTCCCTCTCCCTACCCTGCTATGTGTACTGGATACAGTGTTAACCTGAAAAAAATACCTTAAACTTAATTGATGTCCAATATAAAATTTGTTGTCGACTGAAACAAAGATGCGTTTTTTCTTTCCTCTTAAATCAATATCGTTCTTTGACCTAATTTCTCATCCCTTTGTAGATACCCTTCTATTGTACCTATTGATTGTATTAGCGATGTTTATCCGAAAAAATGTGTCTTTTTTCTGGTTTTGTTGTGTTGTAAGTAAAATAAAATAAGGTCATATCAATTACAATAAAAATATACTATAATTTAATTAAAACAATAATTTACTAAAAACATACACAAATAAACAAAGGTACGGTCAAAAAATAATACACGAGACACAAAACAGAATATACAATAAGAATCCGGTTGTCATGGATGTTGATAGGAGACTGGATCTTTGTTCTGACAAAGGATATGAATCTACACATTCTGAAAAATAAATGTAAGTTTATCCATCGAGATCAATGAGCACAAATACGCTTTTTATACTTCTTTAGAAACCACACAAAACTAAGTATACACAAACCACGTTATTATAAGTAGGCAAAAGCTGGTACAATCTGGGCTACGACTAAGGCGACAACTTCGACATGTAGTTTTTATGTAGAGACAAGATCGGGGAATAAATTACTTTATATAAAAAATAAAAAAAATCTCAGCTAACCAAGTCAAATAAAAATCGAGGAGTGTTCTTACAGTGCAGCTATCCACCAGTTAAAATCATCTTTATATTATATGCGAGGCCTTCTGCAGCGTCAGAATGTACATATGATGGTTGTGAGTTAATTCTAGCTAGAAAGCGTAGAGCGGCATTAAGTTCCAATACGTATAAAATCTTGAATTCGCATGGATTATCTCTTTGAGATGATGTGTGAAGATGAAAAGCTATCAAATTTTTTACACATTTCACATAAGAGGATAGGCAGAGAGTTACTGGGAACCTAATGGTAAACGTTCCCATTCAATTCAATTCAATTCAAAGCCGCTCCACGCTTTCTAGCCGTTCCCGTTCAGATACTTCCGTTCTCCACTTTCCACCGATTCTTTCCAATTCTGCCGGCATTGCGTTTTGAGTGGCGGAACTCAACGCTGTCCTTTGTTTACTTGTCAGAGCAAGGAAATTAAATTATGACATATTTGAATGAGAATCGAACCCACAACTTGTCGTGCTTACAATCATACACTTGTGCCCATGCGCCACGACTGCTCTCTTTAAAAATATCTTATATTAGTTGCAGGAAGCACTGAATTTTTTAAATTATTTAAACATGTTCTATCAAAATTCTTTTTATTTAATTTATTTACAAGCAAAGTAAACGGAAATGAGTAGTTCAAAAATAAAGCTATCACTTAAAGAAAAAGTCAAAATGTCACTTTAAATATTTTCATATTGAAATGTCAGAGGATCAAAGCCTCCTGGTAAGTAATTATATGGATGTTGACGTGCCTTTATTTATACTTCGCGACTGAAACGTACGATTTTATATCGTAAGGTTCTTAAAATTCTGATTTTCCTATACCTGTACTAATAACACTATAAAGCTAAAAATATCATAAATCTGAAGAGTTTATTTGGATGAACACGCTAATCCCAGGATTGTTGCTGGGATAAGTACGCTGGTTTCATTTGAAAACTGTATTTGTGTTGGATAGTTTACTTATCAAGAAAAACTATACACCGTATTACATAATAATCGTTTTTGCGTAAATAGCTATATGTTATGTGGTCAAAATTACCTCGGAAACGTAGAATGTATCAAATAAAACTAACATTATATATGTGAAAGTTTGTGAGGATGGAGTTTTGTTCCACTTTTACGCAAATATTACTGAACATATTTAGATGAAACTTTACAGTTATATAGCTTATACATCAGATTAACATATAAGCTACAATTTATGGAAATATTTTGTATAATTTGGCTATAATACAAGTTTATACGTTTGGGTCGCTAGTACCATATAAAACTCTTAGTTATTTCCATATGGCTACAAGTTAAGCATTCCCCTTATAGCCGCGCCTAGTATCAGCACATTGAGCCTTAGCGTTTCAAGTAACTGCCAGTATAAAGATCATCTAGTAAGCAAGGCCAAGTTGGCCTCAAAGGAACTGGGGTTCATCAGCAGAGCGAGACAATACATCAAGCCAAAACACCGATTGGCACTGCATGGAGCCCAGGTTCTGCCTCATATGGAGTATGGTTCTCTTCTTTGGGTTGATCACTTAACATCAGTGATATATCCCTGATAAATTCATTATCCAGCATAAATATTTTTTTGCAATTTGAACAAGTAGTTGCTGAAATTAGCGAATTCACCAAACAAACTTTTCAGCTTAATTTTTTTTCCAGCTATACGCTGTATCTCACACACAGCAAATTAAGCAGAAGAGACCTGGGAAATTAGTTTAAAAGAATCCTATTCCCTACTTTCCCTTCTATTTTGGAGTAATTATTTATTGAATGGCGAAACTTAACGTTATGTTTTGTCTCGTTACCAGGGCGAAAAAAATGAAAATATTAAATATTTCAATTCCTCGAGTGGAAATCGAACCCACAACCTGTCACGTTTACAGTCGCACGCTTGTGCTCCTGCTTCACGATTCGCTTTATAATATTAGTATAAAAATGTTATAAAATATATATATTTTTGAGTTCATACGATTTCCAAATATTATGATAATAATATTATACAATATACGTTTATTTATTAAAGCAAATCAATTTCAGACATCAAAGTAAATAGACAACATTAATAAAATCTTCAGAAGATAATATTTTATAGAAAAAATATTCTTTGAACCTAAAAACAGAAGTGCCTAAGTGGATTTCTATATCTGAATATTATGAGCACTTCTAAAAAGTGCTTTGTTGATTAAATATTGCTTAGGCAAATTTTAGGGACCGTTGTGGTGCTACAGCTACAGCGTCTGACTAAAAAAATGGAGGTTGTGGATTCGATTTCCATTCGATGGAATGAGGAATTAATTTTATTTTTGCATTGTGAATTGTTTTGGATTGGGGAATGGTTAAACGGTTCTCTCAATTGCGGCGCAGTGGGATGGTGTCTGAATATAAACGCGGTGGTTGTGACTTCATTCTCCAATAGGGGGAATAAATTCCTTGCTCTAGTACAGAACGGCGTTGAGTTCCGTCACTCAAAACAATATCTCAAAAATTTCGGGCAAATAAGTAAGGAACACATTTTATCCATATAGAAAAGTAGGCAGAGAGTATTTATTCCCTCCAAATTATAATCATCATCTCATCTATCTCTCTATCATGACCTCAATGATGAATTGTATGACAATACCATCTACACAACATATCCTCGTTGATTTACTGATTTTAAATGGAATTGACTTTTTTATGTATGTATTAAAATGTCATGTAATTAAATTAAAATTTTTGTATTTTGGATGAATTTATAGTATAAAAAGACACATTTGATACATAAGAGCATTAATTTGGAGTTTAAATCCTACATGTTATGTTTTTTTTCTTTACCTTCACGCGTTGCCAGAGGGAGCCAAATGATAAGACACTCCGACCCCACTTTTTGCTGAATTCTGGAGGCATTGTGTGTTTAGTAGCGGAACTCAACGCCGCGCTTTGCCTCGACACTAGAGTGAACAAATGAAAATTTTAAATACTTAATTTCCTCGAGTGGGAATGGAATCCACAACCTGATGGATACGTTTACAGTCACACCCTTGCACTCCTGTGCCACTGCCTTAAATATATATTAGGTATATACAGAGTAATAATTATACAAAAATATATATTAGCCATCTATACTTATAATACAATTTCCTGGACATTAAACTTCTTAAGCTCGTAATGTATAGAAGCTTAACATGAAGCGTATAGTTTATGGATTTAGTTGTTACGAAATTACTAAAACTTTATACGTCTTACTTCTTGTTAACTAACATCATGTTATATAATTGTAGGTTCATATATTTACCGGCCAGTAGAGTTTCCGGCAGAGGCCAGTCGTGGCGTGGTAGACTGGTTGTGGGTTTGATCCCCTTAATACTAGATTTTCACTTTTACTCTGTTATGCATATAAAAAAGTGAAACTAGTAATAAAAAAAAATATAAAGCACCTTAAAAGCGTAAGTAACTTAAAATATATTAACATCAATTAATCAGCTTCACGCTGTATCCCGCACACAGCAGGGTAGGTAGAGGGAATCTAGTGTTAAGACACTATGTTCCCCACTTTCTGCCGAATTCTGGAGACATTGCGTGTTGAGTGGCGGAACTCATCGCCGCGCTTTGCCTCGACACCAGAGCGAAGAAATATAAATATATGTTTAAGTAAATATTTCATCTCCTCGAGTAGAGATCAAACCCACAACTAGTCGGTTTTACAGTCACATCTTGTGCCCCTGCGCCACGACTACGTATATTATTGTATTGTCACCTAAGCTTAACAGCCAAATTTCATTTCAGTTTCTTAGATGTTATTACATGTCACAACAACAACATGTTAAAATGTGACGTTGAAAGGTGACCTCAATTTTTATAATGCACTCTGATAAAAAAATGTAATAGAATATATCTAAAATACTCAAAAATAATATTTTACAACATAAGAAAATCGTGATCTTAAAAATTGTATGCAAAGTAAAGTTACGATCAACAACGGTCTAACTTGTTAAAAATATTTACAACACCGCAGCTCAAGCTACAGCGTACAGAACAGTAAAATAATTCAAACGTCTAACACACGGGAAGTACGTGACTATTGGATATTCAAAATGTATCGGTGAACTCTCGGTGTACTTAGATCATATAAAGTGAAGGTTTATGAGCGATCCCGTTACCCAATACTAAGTAGTTCGAGAGGGATGTAGTGTAGGGGTTGGTTGACAAAATTCATATTATTTTACTCAATTCATTTTTAGTTTTATGTTATACTAGCGGCCTGCCCGCGGCTTTGCCCGCTTAAATTAGATGATTATTCATTTAAGAAATAGAGATATTACGAACAGCCTTAATTATTAATTTATTTATTTGGATAAGTATTCACGATATTCTTTGTAAAATAACTTATATTAGCTCCTGTACAGTTTTTAAATTAGTAACATATTTTAAGTAAATATATAATTGGTATACAGAATATACATAGTAAGCACACTTTTAGGCATTTTTATATAATCTATGAAATAATCAATATTTTCGGTCAAGTTCAAGTCGTACTCATGACCCGAGAGTTTCGTACCAGTTTCAAGAATGGAGATAAAACAAAAGAATAACTTATTAAAGTTGTCATTTTGTATCAAATTAAGTACAGATTAAAATTTGTACCTAAAAGTTTTTTTCTGTGACACAAATACAAAAAGTTGTCAATTTTTGAAAAATAATTTTGGAATTTTCCTTTATACGTGTCGTAAGTTTTAACTTCTTAACAAATTTCGTAATTGTGTATCAACGGGAAGTATATAGTTTTGATAGAAAATGCGACAAATAACGATGCATAAACCCTCATAGTTTATCGTCATTTGATTGCGACGATTTAGAAGATAGATTTTTTTGTGCTCTAAGGGAATATAGACTTGAACATTGAGGTATCTAACCTTTAAGCGATCTTGTACAAAATACTCTTGACAGACAGACAAACAACAAAGTTATCTTAAAAGAATTTTGAGGTGTTTTTGTACCCTAAAATACCCTTGGCACATACATACATGCAACATACAGGTGCAATAGTGCAGCGCCGTTACGTGTCGCTGGTAAGTTATGAAATAATACTGCGGGATATTTTTATTAACAGTGTCAGAGCATTTTTTTGTTGAGAGATTTTTTTTTTAGTTTGCTTATTAAGTTATTTTTTATACGTTTTTTTTTTAAATATTAATAACATAAACGAACGAACGGACTGAAGAACCTATTCAAAATATTTCTTTGAATATTAGGTCATTCTTTATCACTGTGTTAAATAATTACGAATTAAGCTGTAACGAAGGTAATTTTCACCAACAATTCAATTTAGTTTATGTTGTAGTTAGTACCATGAACAATTGTACTTTAAAAACGTAACTTACGTAAATTTATTAAGAGTCAAGTTAATAAGACGTTTCTAAAGTCATTCTTTTGTTTATGTTAAATTTATTATAAGTATAGATTACACTTACACGACGTAATAAACGTTTAGCAAATAATAACTCAACAATATGTTTTATGCGTTATCAACATTCATTATCATATGTAGTCAATAGATATCATTGCGTATGTTTCTTTTTTTTTTTAAATATAAAAAAAAACTTTTAGTACATTATTTTTTAATAGAGTGTACCTTTCCAAACTATAAAAGATATATTTTTTTTTATGCAAAGCGCCATCTATTTAGATGCGCCATCTGTTTAGATATAAAATTCTATCATCTATTTAGGTTTAAAATTAAGGACAGTTTAAAAATGCTGTTATTATGTTAAATTTCACCTAACATAAAATTATGTTAACCGAAAACGATGTTTTGCTAAAGTATTAAAATGATTAATATTCCTCCCGTCGTAATTAGTGTTTAACTCCACAGAACGTTTTTTGCGTTATCAAGATTCGTTAGTACCTACTATTAGTTGTCAATAGATAGCGTTACTTGTATCGATTTTTACTATCTCAAATATAAACTTCTTGAAAACTAAAATACTTATATATTTAGTATTAAAATGATTAATGTTCTTTAGTATTAAAATGATTAATATTCCTCCCATCGTAATTACTGTTAACTAATAATTAATATTAATTAAGGTAATTAATGTTAACTCCACAGAACGTTTTTTGCGTTATCAAGATTCGTTAGTACCTACTATTAGTTGTCAATAGATAGCGTTACTTGTATCGATGTTTTACTATCTCAAATATAAACTTCTTGAAAACTTAAATACTTATATATATCCTTTACTTAGAGTGAAGCGATTACAGTGAAATAAACACTAAAACCTACTTTGATTTTTTTTTAATTTTTATGTATAAATGTTGCTTAAATTTATTGTATACTTTTTACGTGATACGTGTTCACATAAACAGACAAACAGACAAAAATTAAAAAAAAAATTTGGAAATGGATTCTGTTAATTATCCTTTAACACCCTGGTAATTTTTTTTTTTTAATATTTTCAATGTACAGAAATGACTTTTCTACAGATTTATTATAAGTATAGATATAGATTTAACAATTTCTGAGACGTCAGTGATGAGTGGCTTAACTCAACGTCTTGTTCGCCTTCTTGTAGGAAACGAAAAGAATTTATTTTCTCAAGCGGTAATTAAACCCACAACCGCCCTGCCCCGTTTATAGTCAAACTCTGTGCCGTTCCACCACAACGGCCTAATAATACTTACCTACAAATATAACAATTATACGTGTAGGTTAATTAGTAAAAAAACAAAACAAATATTATCAAAGTATATTTATATGGTGGCTGGTAACTAAATAGGATTTTTAATAAAACTATATTAACCGCATTAATCAAACTACCGCCAACGATTTCTTAATTGCCTCGCGTCCTGCCCTGGATTCCTGCAGAATGAGCTGATAGTATCTTGCCCTCTGATATGATGGGTTTGAGACTTCACTGACAGACTGAATACTAGTATGCGAACATAATCCGAATGACATTTAACAATCTAATATGATTTATTAAGTATTAATGAAAGTAATACAATAGTTCTATAATTACAAAAAAAATAAGAAAGGACGAAATACCAGCACAGCGTAAATGGTAAGATGTTAGAATAAGTTAATGAAGTGGTTTATTTGGGAAGCATATTTCATATAGATGGAGGAAATGCATATTGCTGTCGTTAATAGAGTTAACAGTACCTTAGCTCCATTGATGATAACTTCCTGCTTACATTTGGCAGTACGCAGAAAGGTATTTGGGAGAATGTCACGGTGAAAATGAAGAAGAACGTATCCAGGTGGTTTGGGCACGTTGAGAGAGAGAGGTAAAAAGAGAGATAGAGGGATACCTTGTTTAATTTTGAAACACAGTATCGATGATACCGGATGATTGTCACGTACAAAGCTATAAGACCCCCTGCAGAGCTATAAATGAAGAGATTGATGGCAGCAGATGAGGCGAAAGAGGTCTATAGAGGCCGTAGCGTTTAGCCGTTTTTTTCTCTCTGGGTACCCTGCCAAAAAAAGTATATTAAATAGTATTAATGTTAAAAATTGATTTTCCTTGAACGTAACGTTTTCAAGTAGGCGGAAAATATTGATAAAGTCAATTATAACTTATCTTCCCCTTGTCTTATGTCGAATATATAAAAATTAAAAAATACATTAAAAAATATATATATATATAATATTTAATATAATTTGAAATTTAAGAGATAGATACAATCCACAATCATCTTTCAGACATATCTTGAAAAGGATATAGAAAAACATTTCACAACCAAGCTATTTATTTTAAAGTGGCAATTTATCGACATCTCTATTCTACTTACTTTTTAAAACACTTGCATTTAAAGTATCATTTAAGTTAAGTATTCCTTGCGGTTCACTATTTACACTTAACTTAGTTTGTCGTCCATTAGAAATATATTTTAAGTTGATGGGAAGTTTTAGATTTATTTTTAAATTTTGTACTAAAATTTAAATAATATTATTCTTTATAGCAGGATAGGCAAATATTTAAGATATTGCGTGCTAATTAGCGGCACTTAACGCCGCATTTTGTCTTACAAAAACGGAAAAATAAAAAGAAATTATTGCATGAGACGTTTACAGTCTAACAATATACTTGCACTACAAAGATGTAACACATCGCGCTTCCAGTGAAACACTATGAAACAGCGCTATAATGGCCTCATGCACAATTAAAATTAAAATTAAATTAAATCAGCTTCACGTTGTATCCCGCACACAGCAGGGTAGGCAGAGGGAACCTAGTGTTAAGACACTCCGTTCTTCATTTTCTGCCGAATTAACCTCGACACCAGAGTGAAGAAATGGAAATATAAATTTAAGTAAATATTTCATCTCCTCGAGTGGGGATTGAAACCACAACCAGTCGGTTTTACAGTCACACTTTGTGCCGCTGCGCTACGACTGGCCTCAATTAAAATAAAAGTAACAAATATGAGGCCAGGGGCACAGGCGTGCACACGACAGATTGTGGGTTCGATTCACACTCGAGGAAATGAAATATTCAATATTGTCATTACTTTCTTAGCACTAGGTTCCCACGTTCTATATACATACTTTGAATACAACAAGAGAGTACGAGGGGGAAACAGCGTGAAGTTAAAAAAAAACAAATATAAAGTAACAAAGCAGCCAATGAAGTAGAAACAAACAAATTTATTGTTTTTCCGTTAGACGCGGTATAATCCATACAGATTGCACGTTTTTGTTAACGGCATGCGAATCACTCCCTATACACTCATTCTTACCTATACCACTTTTATGTTATTTATATCATAGGGGATATTGAAGTGTGAATGTAAATAAATGGCATCAATATTTTTTTTTTAACAGAACGCGGTGTTAAGTTTAGCCACACAATACGCAATGTCTCGAATTGTCCGTAAATTGGGAATCAAGTTTCTTGATATCATCTCCTAGTTATAGGTGAAAATTAGTGAAGTTGAAAAAGCCTATTATGTTTAGTTCAGACACACAGTCGTCATAGTCGTTTGGGTGTCATGTATATTTAAGCGAGTTCAAATAAAATATTTTATCAGTTGCTCGTGTATTTTTCAATTTTCTTTTTTGACATAATTATGGTTACATACTCCCGGAGGGATCATATCTATATCTAAACTTAGGTATTATATAAAAAAGAAAGATTTGTATGTGTGTATGTGATTTGAAAAGTTCTTTCACCATTAAAAAGCTACATTTTTACTGAGTAACAATGGCTATATTTATTTTTAGAAAAAATTAAGGATCCCCAATAAAATTTCAAAAATGTAACAAAAGGTGTAAAATAGTAGGAGCCGAATATGAGCTTTTTGAACGCTCACATTTAACGCACCTTTAAAATTAAAGAATCTGCGATATTATATGTTGACCTCTAAACATGAACTTTAAAGGTTGACACTATTTAAATATATTTTATTGAACAGAAGATGAATGAATTATTAGATGTGATGGATATATGAGATCTGAATTTTATTTATGGGACTGAGACAAAGCTTTCGGTAGAATACAAGGCGACCATCCCGAGGTTGGTTGGTTGGTTGGTTTGATTCACTTCAAGCTGGCGATAACAAGAGTATTCTTGATATGCGCCACTATGCTCAGCTCCATTAAGCATGTCAAGTGTGTCCTAAGATATTCGAACTATTCGATTTCTGGGAAGCATGTTTAGTAAAGAGGAAAGGTGCTGGTAACAAAATTATAATAGTTTTAGCTGCATTGATGACAAGGCGAAACATCAGTACAGTGGCACGTTTGCAAGGCACATTATGCAGTGTTGGAGTGCAGAGTAACGTGGGTATACCAGAAGAAAAGTGAAAAAACAAGATTAATTCTGTGTACATGCGATTTATCCGTAGGATATGTAGGGATACATAGAATGACAGGTACTAGCAAGGACGTGACGATGAGAATGAAGAAGAACACGTTGAGGCAATATGGGCACATTGAACGAATGAGTGATAAAATAATGGTAAATAAAATATGAAGCAAGTTGAGAGCACCTTTTTATTTGGCCTTCGCTTATTTGGGTAGTAGAATATTTGAATTTTAAAATTGCTTAGTTAGATAATAGTTAGTATTTCTTTTGAGGAGTGTCTTAACACTAGGTTTCCTCTGCCTACCCTGCTGTGTGCAAGATACATCCTGAAGCTGATTTATTTTTTTTATGTAGGGGCCTTCTGATCTTAAGTTTATTTTTTTTATTTCCAAAACTATCTAGAATTCTTATGGATGTTCCGATAATTTAACCCAAGGTGTTGAAACTTTGATATTAATAATATTTGTAAATCCACAACAATAATAAAAATGCAAAACAATAATACTTTCGCGATATCGCGGGCAAAGCCGCGATCGGGACGCTAGTATAGTAAAAATTCAGATAATTGAAAAGCTTAATTTAAAAAACTCGATATGTTTACTAGTAAGCTATGAAAATATTATTTTTTAGCTTTATGGTACCATAATATTGTACTATCATCGAATCGTGAAATTATATGCATATAATTGCCAAGTTTTATGATGATACAATAATGAGAATTGCATATAATTTAGATTCTTATATTTTAATACATAGTTACTTAGTTACAGCTCGATCTAACAAAAGCATGTCAAAAAGAATACTTTTTATAGGTAGTTCAAGTTCCAGTCAACATTTTGTTCTAAGGTATCTGTTCAACTAGACAGCTTTGTAGCCTTATTGTCTATTGAAAGATTTATTGTTATACATATATTTACTAAATGTTATTATTTCTTACCTTGACTGGCAGAATTTTTATGTAAAGCTATGCTATCGATCTGCTAATTACTTGTGGATAGGTTTTATAGGTAATCGATGAAATATTAAAAAACAGACATATTTTTAAATATGTATGTGATATTTAGATAGCACGCTTAGAAAGGACATGACATTAAAAAAATATATATTTTTTTAATAAAAAAAGGAACATAATATCTGTTCTAATATATTATATAGAGTTAGTAATACTTGTAACTTTTATATTGCTTTAAAAAACACTTTAAATAGACTTGTCAATATAACAAGACATCAATACAAAAGTAGAAAAAAA
>DWMY01002131.1:0-12461 GCA_018249775.1 Heliconius hecalesia formosus
GTCGAGTCTGCCCATGCGTGTTGCCATTGCTGGCGACGTGACTCTACCACACGTACTTTAGTCGCCTCTTACGACACCACCAGTACCAGGATGATCCTATTCTAGGCCGGGATCACACGGCACACGGTTATTTATAATTAGCGCTGTAAATAATCGTTGATGATGTATTGTATATTTGTAGGTACTAAATCTTATTCCAATTATCCGACAATATTAATTACAAGAAATCAAAATCTGATCGCCGATACAAGACATTGAAAATAAAAGCTTGTTAAATTGATCTTTTTTGTCTAGAGCGAGAACCGTATCCATAAGCATTGTGTTTATGGATAGATGCCAGTTCACCACAATAAAAGCTTTATAAATAACTTCACTATTGCAAAAAAACAATTTGTATCTGAACGATCTGTCACGAAAAAATAAAGAATAAAAAGGAAAGAAAAAAAAAACTATAATAATTCTCTCAATTGATTGTCTCACTTACGAGTAGGTCCAGACCTGTCAAATACAAGTAATATATAGAATGTGAGATAAAAGCTATTGATTTCGACAGATCACCCATCCATCATGTTCGACCTCACTGTGTTTGTGCCCAGATTCTATTGCGATAAATATAATTATTCAATACAGTGTAGTGTTCAACGGTTAGCCTAAATATTATTATTATAAATTTTGGAGCACAAACAGCCTCAAAATAAATATATAATTATTACCATAAATAATCTTTTAAAATTGTATTATAATATTTAACTTTAGCATGTTGGCACTGAGACCAGTCGTGGCGCAGGAGCACAAAGTGTGACTGTAAAACCGACTGGTGGGTTCGATCTCACTCGAGGAGATGAAATATTTCCCTAAATTTATATTTCCATTTCTTCACTCTGGTGTCGAGGACAAACGCGGCGTTGAGTTCTGCCCCTCAGCACGTAATGCCTCCAGAATTCAGCAGAAAGTGGGATACGGAGTGTCTTAACACTAGGTTCCCTCTGCCTACCGTGGTGTGTGTAGGATATAGCGTGAAGCTGATTTGATTTTATGTTGGCAATTGATATTTGTCTATGATTTTACCATTATAAATAGTGGTGTTTAAGTAAGTAGGTCCTCTTCTCTTGTCGTCAGCCGGACGTTACAAAGCTAAGTACTAAATTGTTACTTTTTAAGTATTAGGTTATTATAAGTTCCTATTTTGCTGGTTAAATAAATAATGGTTGATATCATAAACTTCTTTTCTTATAATTTTGTGTTGTATTACCCTCTATACTGATAAATATATTATAATAAATATATGAATTTCATAACTTCTTTTACTTCTAGAACCTTAAATTGCTATTTCAATTCTTTATAATTAAATTTCTAAACTCAATATTAACATAAATTCTAAAACACGCTTATATCAAAGTGCCACGACGGTCTCAGTTTATTATTGTAATAAAAGTTGAAATTCAGTTATAAGCTCCAAAATGGATGAAAAGTGTAAAACAAAGCGGCTAACAATATTTTCTCTCTAAAGACTATTGACGTGAAAAAACGTAGTGATATATTTATAATATCAATCACTTCACTTAACCGATTTAAAGCTTAAATGAAAAAAAGCTTAAACAAAAATATAAAATCATATAAAAGTTTAGCAAAAAGCGCCGGAGTCCGGACTTCCATATTATAAACTTGGTCTAACTACACTTTGACCAAGTGCCTGAATACTCAAGCTCTGCTGATTACTAAATATTAAGCATATTTAATTTTTAGTATAACTTATTTTGTTGGCGATTCGCTTAAAGCTTAAATAAAATGCTTTAGCCCTTACGAAGTCGTTTAAAAACCGATTCTAATAAAAGAAACAGAATGTTTATAGTATAATTTCCATGAAATAAATTGTGTTTCAAATTGTACAAATAATTAAAAGTAATTTTTATATACGAGTACGTATTCCCTATTGACAGTATTCCCTATTTTCTATTCTCTCTATCATAGCGTTTAAAGACATAGAAGCAAAGTAAACGCGACAGGTTGTGGGTTCGATTCCCACTTGAAGAAATGAAATATTTAATATTTTCATCGCCTTGCTCTGGTAACGTCCATCATTAACTGACAGCAACACCAAATTCAATTTCCTTGTATTATATCCCATCTGAGTTGGATCTTTAGATAAAACAACGAGTATTAGCTCATGGCTCTGGATTTTTTTATTATTATGAAGTATTGATATTTATGGGTTTTTTTTATTAACTTCACATTGTATATCTCATATATCACGGTACGTAGGGGGATTATGGCAATCTGTTCCCCACTCGGATTGAATACTAATAGAAAAAAAATATCATTAGTAACTAATTTTTATTTAATATATGCTTAAGAATATGGCAATTCTGAAACAGTTAAAGATTACCATTTTCAAGTTGTATGTGAGTAAAGCTAACACACCTCAAACAGCTATCGTAATATTCCTTCAGAAATTTAAAGGCGTTGTGGCTTCGATTTCTATTCAAGGAAATGAAATATTCAAAAATAATTTTAAAAAAATCATGTTTGTAGTGCTAGACCGTTGCCGTGGAGATTTTAAGAGCTGGCCTATTTAAAACAATGTGCATGTAAAAGACTGGGATTATAATAATTTGTAATTATTATAAAAAACGATATTATTAATAAATTAGACATATAGAATAAGAATAAATAAAGTATAGCTGAATATTGTAAACAAAGCAAGCAAACTTAGAGTATAATTTTTGCAATAATCTGAACAATATTTTATAAAAAAATATAAGTAACACAAGTAATACACAAACACTTTTCTGCAAATTAGTGTTTAATGAATACTCTATCTACGCCTCTCTCTCTCCACCTTCCTCCATCTTCCTCTCACTCTCTCTCTCTCTCTTTATCTCTCTCTGTATTGAGAGCTGGGAGCAGACAGGCAAATAGGTGAAATTTCATGGTAAGCGAGTATTAAATGTTGTAACTTATCTACTCATTGACACGAAAAAATCGCAAATGAGAAGATTATTAACAGTTATTTTTCATAATATTATTTTTTTACTTATTTTCGTTTAAAGTTCAGTGAACAATAAAAAATATCAGTTTCGTATATTATTCTACACAATATCAATTTATTATCTGAATAAAATAAATTTCGACAGATATTACTTTCGTTGAAGATATATGCGTTAATTTGCTTTATTCATAAGATCTGTTAAAACGATGATAAGATATTGTAATTAATCTTTTGAGCTTATTTTATTAAAAAAATTATGATTTCTTATTTACGATTACTTAAAGTACGATATTATTAAAGCAACTAGAGGCCGTCGTGGCGCAGCGGCACGCCCACTGACTTTTATCGCGTCGATTGTAGGTTAGTTTCTGGGGAATGAATAATTTTCTTTTCCTCGCCCCGACAAGACGAGGCCTTTACAAGATAGAATGTGGCGTTGAGTTTCGCCACTCATTACACAATGTCCCGAAAAGTGAGGGAAGTACTCTCTTACTATTAGGTTCCTTCTGCGTACCCTGATATATACTGGATATCGCGTGAAGCTAAAAAATCACAAAATAATAACTCCTCCCTTCTATATTTTGATTGAGATTAAAATTCAAATTCGAATTTATCAAGTTCTGTTATTAAAATCCTATGAAAACATAGGCGATATTTTTAATATTTTTAACTGCTCGAAATAAAATACACAAATGATTCCAGAAACATTTATTCAGAGGTTATAACATATGATTGACTTTAATGTCATTATTTCTTTTAGCCTAAGATGGGGATGTGGGGATGTGCATTTTATAAGTCAGCTTCACGCTGTATCCCGCACAAACAAGACACTCCGTTCCCCACTTTCCGCCGAATTCTAGAGGCATTGCGTGCTGAGTGGCGGAACTCAACGCCGTGCTTTACCTCGACACCTGAGCGAAGAAATGAATATATAAATTTAAGTAAATATTTCATCTCCTCGAGTGAGAATCGAACCCACAACCAGTCGGTTTTACAGTCACACTTTGTGCCACTGCGCCACTACTGCTTACACGCGTTGCTCATATATAGTAATAGGTTAGACAGCTACCCAATTAGCTTTTTCTATTGTTTACAATTTATATAATAGTATTGAATAATATAAATATAATATGATAATTATATACGTCCATATTAATTAGGTGTCATGTTTACAATTGTAACGTAATTTGATCTGTTTTAAAATCAAACCGACATTTGCCCTGTACGCCTGAATAAATAAATGGAATCGAACAATGCTATTGATTCTACTGAAAATTATTCCACTCATTTCCATATCAGTATCAATTCTATAAAAAAAAAAAATTAAAAACTCTTTTTAAAAACAAGCTTTCTAAATTGTTTATGTTGTATTGTATTTAATTTGGTTATTATCAGAACTAACTCGACACGGGGATGCGATTTGAATCCGCGCCTCTGCAAATACGTCCAAGCGCTCAGACTTATAAGCCATACGTTATTATCACTACGTTGGAAATTAAACGTTGGAAAAACGTTGGGTAAATAGTTATTTTAATTTATTTATGTTTTTAGTATCTCTGTAACAAGATGTATGCGCGAGTTCGAATCCCGATGTGCTACAATTTTATTTTTATTTATTATTTCTAAAATATTTTTCTCTTCTGTGTACAATAACACTATAAAATATTCAAAACTTTCTAGTTATTGAATAGACTTCTAGACACATAAAATAAAAATTAAGGAGTCTCACGTTCAAAATAATTCAAATTCAACATACATACCATCTAATACAGTTAACACGGCAAGTACTCGTACCGGCGCAGTCAACATCTACGTTAATGAGACCAAAGTGCATCAGACGCGCGTGGCTTTGTTCCCGCGGTGTGAGGATTCAATATGGAGCCAGACTGATCTTGGGAACTTCGTTTTGATCTATCTTATCTTTACTTTACTTGTTTATTTTTTATATCAAAAGTATGTTTTAATTTTGTTACAACGCTGAACTGCTTTAACTATAACAAAATTCCGGGAAATTAATTCCCCCTGCCTACTCAACTATAAAATACTCATCGAAACAGCTATTGGTTCCCTAGATTCTCTGCTCATAAATATTTTTTTCTTTAGCTTGACGCTGTATTAATCATATAGCAGAATAGGCAGGGGGTACCTGTAATTCTAGTAAGACATCTCTCCGTTTCCATTAAAGCCATTTTCCGCCGAATTATAGTGGGATTGCGTGTTGAGTTGCGGAATTTAACGTCGCGCTTTTCATCGTTACCACAGCGAGAAAATTAAAATATTTCATATTTTCTTTCCTCAAGTGAGAATAAAATCCACAACTCGTCGCGCTTACAGTCGCACGCTTGAACCCCTGCGCCATAACTGGTTTCAAATTATAAACAAGTAGTTATTAAAAAAAAACCATCGCGTGGGTAGAATATAAAAAATATATATCCATGTCATGGAAAAAGCCGTTTTTCTATTCGAGGCTTATACCAATAAAGTCGGTATCATTAGTTTTAACGTTAATAGTCTCTTTCGATTGGAAATAGCACTCTTAATGAAGATTACTCTCTAAAGGTCATATAATTTAGAATATATATCGTTTTACTCAATTTTTATTATCAATTTGAGTTCAGCTTAAGCTGAATCTGCTGAAATATTGATAAAGACTATAAATTTAATTTTTATCTGTTTTCTTTTTGTATATTTTTCGTTCCATTTTTTTGTATGTATTTATTTAAGCTGGACACGAGCAGTATCTAATGGTTTAAGAATAGGATGGCATTCAATGTTATTCATGTAATATGTCGGCAAACTTATTACTTAGTGTTAATATTTCTTTGTTCATATTCATGTACTAATTCAATAAGAATTTATTAAAATAAGATCGCGATTTTTCGTGATTTTTATACTAAAAAAGGGAATAAATATACATATAGTATATTCATAGACTGGTCCGCGAGATTATTGAAATATAAAATATAATTTTAATAGAGAAGATAGTTAGAAACTCTCTAGCATCTAAGAACCACTCCTAAAAATGTTTATGTCTTAGTGTGGTTTCTAGTATAATGGACTAGGGGGACTTCAGCGTTTTTTTAGGGTATTAGGTATTTAAACCCCATCTGAGACTGTTCAATAACCAATTTTTATAACTTTTTAATAATAATTTCTAAACTACTCTAACATTTAATTATATTAAAGAGCTCTGGAACTTACAAAAATAAAATAAAGAATTATTACATCACGCAGAAACCGAAGTAGCTACCCTCAATACTCTATGCAAAGCAAATGAACCGACGGCATCATCGACCCATCACTTCAATACGTAGAACAATCACGGACGCGGGTGACGCCTACATCAACATTATCATACTAAATGAAGCTCAAATCGAATCCAATCTTATTTATATTGTATAATTGGATAAATATATTTTAATCTTGTTTTATAGTACTATGCAATTGTAATTAAATTAAATTAAATCAGCTTCACGCTGTATCCCACACAGCAGGGTAAGCAGAGGGAACCTAATGTTAAGACACTCTATTCGAATCGATCGAATCCACAACTAATCGCATTTACAGTCACACTTTTTGCCCCTGCGCCACGACCGGCCTGTGCAATCGTAATAATATTTCAATGGATATTTAATTTTTCCAGACAAAGGCCGCATGGTCGTAACATTCAAAAATACATATTTACTTACTATAGTCTCAAATACGGCTTCACTCTCCTTAACTCATTTACTCATAATAGTCAAACGATAATATATTTTTTAAGTAAAAATTGTCCTTTCTTATACTTCAAAAAATATGCATACAAAGTTTGATGAAATATAATTGGATGAGTCGTTTTGGCGTGAAAGCGTAACGCAGAAACTTACACTGACATTTATAATATTAGTAAGTATAAAGAATAAATTATATATAATTTTTAACAAAACAGTGACAAAATCAGAATACAGAATATCTGATTTAAGCTCGATTCCGAAATAAGTTCTTGTTAACTTCAATTTGTAATAAAACTAAATACTACTAATATGTTTTATAATCAGTGACTTCACTGATTCAGATATCCATACCAGTGTTAATGATGGGAAAGTAAGTTTTTCTGTCTGTCTGTAAATCGATTTTAATTAAATTTGATACAGATATAGAGTTGATCTTACTAAAGGATGTAGGATACCTTTTATCCCGAAATAATAAGTTGAAGAAGTTAAAATGAGGGATGAAATTTTATATAGAAGTCGCGTCCCAGCTATATCCGTAGACGCTGACTAAACTTTATGTGATAATTTGAATTAATGAACATTATAAAGACGTGTACATAAAATCAGTAGTCTCCTAAAGAGTTTTTTTATCCAAATAACATGGACAGGACTGTAAACGCGACTGGTTGTGGGTTTGATCCCCACTCGAGGAAATGAAATATTTCATATTTTCATTTCTGCGCTTTGGCGTTGAAAAAAAACGCGGCGTTGATCTCCGTCCCTATAATAATTGCTAATAATTCTACATCCATACTAACACACATAAAATCTACTCAACGGAGAAAAGTAAACTTAAAAAAAAATCTTTAAAAAGAAATATGCATTACACTTGGAACTAAGACAGTCACAATCAAGAATTAATTGGTTAATTGAGTCAGACAGCAAAGACAAAAGACCCTTTAGTTCGAACAAAGTAGTCGCGTGAAGCTTAGCTTTATCACACTCTTTGAGATTTGCTCAAAAGCTTAGTTTATTAGTTTGACAAATAATAGAACTATACCACTATGTGGCCAAAATCCGCGTTTTTTCACTTAAACTTTTTCACTGAAGTTATAATTCGTTCTGTTTTTCAATGTCCACATATCGATATCTTAATTCGTAAACCATCTAACTCCATCTGCGTAAATATTATAAGAGACGTCGAAAACGTTATAACATATTATTTTTCGCAGACCTCTTCTTTACAAAAATTATTACATAATTTATTTTTTTGCCAATTATTATTTAAAGCCAATCACATTTTTATATAACATGTGATCGGCAAAAATAACATCACAATTATGAAACGTTACGTGTGGTTCCACCAAACGTGATGTTCACTCAGTCAGATTCACTTTTATGAAAGCGAGGAAATGTCAATGTCACTCCACAGAGTGGAAATCGAACTCACAACCGTAACACAACGCACAACAACACAACACTTAGGTTTAGACAATGTACCGCTGCACAGCGAC
Source organism: Heliconius hecalesia formosus (assembly GCA_018249775.1). NCBI lineage: Eukaryota > Metazoa > Arthropoda > Insecta > Lepidoptera > Nymphalidae > Heliconius > Heliconius hecalesia. The sequence continues at coordinate 8,196 of DWMY01002131.1, forward strand.
GCCCCACGCCTTTGTATGTACCGAACAAAACAGGAAAATAGGTGTATAATAGAAAATATAATTTATTAAACTTGCTAATTTCATATTTAATTAATCGTAAAATACGATTCGTAATGAAAGAATTAAGCTTATAATATATTTCTCGCTGATTGTCGTAATACTATGAAATTTCGAAAACTCGACACGATTCAACGACGTCGTCACTATAATTACGGTAACGGTAACGGTATCTTTAATTATATTAATTAGTAAATGTTTTTAAACATGAGATAATTTCGTATTCATACTTTAACATATATATAAACCTACTTTAAAGAGGTTATAAGCAAGCTAAATACGAAACATAACACGTTGTTTTATCAGCAACACGTTGCATTCCGAACATAACAGGATAGGATCTTGTGTGATACTTCGTTTCCATTAAGATACTTCCTTTCCCCATTCATATATATATTTTATAAAAAAGATATATAACAAAGAATACATATTATAAAAAGAAAAATAAAACATAAGGAAAAACACAATTGACACACAAAAGGCGGTATTATCGCATGTAAATAGTATATATCTAAAATATTATCATAGACCTTTGCCACTTCTAATAAGTCCAATCACGGCAAACAGCCTTTACGCCCCTATACGTACGTACATATCTCTAAACGGCTATAAAGTGGAAAATGAAAATTGATTGAATTATAATACTATATGAAATATCAAAAGTCCCTTAACTTTACAAAACAAGATACATCCTTATAACTTTCACTCAATAACGTTTCAAATTATAACGTGAATTAAATACAACTTTAAAGCGTACCTCAGCGATTTAAGTTCCAGCCAAAAGTTTTAACGAGAACAAAACATAATTTTATTACAATTTGTGAATGGACTTCTGTCGTCTTGGAAATATGTAAATGGTTGCTTTAGTTGGCTTCGCATTATCAAGACTGCATTTAATGTTAAAAATTTAATTAATTATTATGCTCTTAATAATTTTAAGTAGTTCTGTTCTGTGTTTATTTTATTTGTGTTTTGTAGTTTAATTATTTATATGTCTGAAACTAGTGTAGATTTAGCTATTGCGTTATCTATACTAATGTTGAGACCAGTAGTGGCGCAGGAGTACAAACGTGTGACTGGAAATGTGACAGGTTATAGGTTCGATTTTCACTCGAAGAAATGAAAAAGTTCGTTCTACCAAATAAAATAAATAAAAATAAATCAGCTTCACGCTGTATCCCGGACACAGCAGGGGAAGAAATGGAAATATAAATTTAAGTAAATATTTCATCTCCTCGAGTGGGAATCGAACCCACAACCAGTCGGTTTTACAGTCACACTTCGTGCCGCTGCGCCACGTCTGGCCTACTGGCCTTGATTATTAGTAATATATTAATTACTTATTGTGAATTAAGAAAAATAGTAGGAAACTATCATAAAAACTATATTTTTATTTTACTATTCTTTAATACTAAACTAAATAATTAGAATAGAATCTTGTTTCAATTAACAAAACTTTCTTGACTAATATCTAGGACAGTCAACAAAAGCATAAAAATTGAAAACACGTAAATGGCCATACTACCTTGTTTAGTTTTACCGGCATACCCGTCACATATTCAAATACATTAAGTCACTTCTATACATGAGGTTACATCTTGACGCATTACAACGTGTCGCGGCGTTAAGTTCTGCCATTAAATACGTAGTAGGATATCTTAAAAATTGTGCGGGAAATGGGAACCTGGCTGTCTTAACACCAGGTTCCCTCTGCCTACCCTGCTATACGCGGGATAAAGCGTGGAACTTAAAAATATATTATTGACTGACTGACTGTGAACGTAAATTACATTCTAAGTACTACCATCAAGCAAAGTGTCGAATGTGGACGGAAAGAATTATCACCTTGTTATGAGGAATAAATAAAAAAATAAAATAAAGGAGGAAGCTTTTAAAAATAATATAAAAAATGCATCACTATATCAAGCAAAGATTATTTTTTGGAGAGTTTCTCTTCCAACCAATTTACATAAAATTGATATACGATTAAATTGAGCTTTTCAGAGAATTGTGATTCTGAACAATAAACATACACGTCCCTCGTTCCGTACATGTCCGTTTTTCCCCCTTTGTTATTTTGGTTTTGCCAAAATATACCTTATGGAGTTTACGTAGGATCTAATTTTAGTTAAATAGTAATTTAGCCCATAAGATTGTCTATTAAGAAATATTTAAAAACTGGTATTACAAAAATAATTGTTTTACTTTTATTTAAGCGCAATATATAAATTAAAATTAGTTTGACTAAACAATGCAACAAGAACGCTCGAAGTTTTTTTTGCGTATTTTGCGTACATTTTCTTTACGTGTTTAATGGAGAAAGTGTAAGAGTTGACTTGATGCCGTTCTTGCAAATTGTGGAGATAAAGTGACAACCAATTTCCCAAACATCGCCATAATAGGCACATCCTCTGCAACTGCCTCTATTTTTTTATTCCTTTCTTTCAGATGTAGGTTGTATCCCGCATATAGCAGGATAAGCAGAGAGAAGCTACTTATGACAATTTACTTCCCACTTACTGCCCAATTTTCGCATTGTGTGCTGAGCAAGCTCAACGCCGTGCTTATTACCAGAGCGAGCAAATAAAAATATTAATAAATAATAGTTGTTGCCCCTAGTGGGAACCCACAACCTGTTGCGTTTATAGTCGCTCGCTTGCATTCCTGCGCCACAAATCAACTTAATTTCAAATTTCATTATATTATACTCCATAGGAATATTCAACCCATACCTTTATCCCCGACTCACGCGTGTCCGTCCAGCCAGGCGTGACTGCGATAGGCCTCAAATCATCCCCCGCCCCTAATGTGCGCCACTACACTAAATAATGACCGTTTGCGACTTATTTACAGCAATAAAAGGCGTCGCGTGGAACAGTTCATTAAAACTTCATAAAGGCGGATTAAACCAGTTTTTGATGTTGAATGTAATTTTTTTTTAAGAATAAAATGTTGTTGTTCGTTGTTTTCGATTATGATGTGGGTATTGTTTAAGTAATTCGATGCTACTTTTTGTTTATTATTTTTTGGAACTTACTTACATGTCCGCTCTATTAAATTGATTCTTCTGATTATGTTACTTTTTTAGAAAACGTATAAAAATTTGAACGCAGCGGGACTCGAACTCGCGCCTCCTGGAAACCGACCAGGAGGCGCGGGTTCGAGTCCCGCTGCGTTCAAATTTTTATACGTTTTCTAAATAAGTATTTTCCTTTCCTAAGTGTGGAATAACACTTTAAAAATATGTCACTTTTGTTGATAAGGTGTTATTTTATGGAGTGAAATAAAGATTTTTTATGTTATGGTACTTATTTAGTTAATTTCACACTGTATCCCTATTGTGGTACCCAGAGAATGGAGTCTCTTCTGTCACTGTCACTGTCACAAACTCTTCATATATGACATTGAAAAGGTTCTCATGCTTTTTACGTGACCTTCGTCCAGAATCTTTGATACTGTGTTTTTAAAGGTCAACCGAATTCTACTCTTTGTCATTTTCGTATGAAGAAAGAACAAAACCTCTATACTTCTTTTTTATATATAAATTATAAACTGTACATAAATTGCATGTCGTCGAAAAGTGTAAGGAAACCTAGTAATAGGGCATTCCATTTTCCACTTCCATTTAAGAAAAGCTACGTTGCATTATTGCATGTCATACCACAAAGCAGTAAGTTAAAATAAATTTAGAATATACTTTTTTAAGAATGTATAAAAATAAAAATTAAACGTGGGGTTTAGTGGTTAAAACACTTGGCACGTTCAAATTTTTATACGTTTCTAAAAAAGTATTTTTCTTTCCTAACTATGGAATAATACTTAAGAAATGTTAACAATTTTGAATGATATATTGTAATTTATTAATATGTTCGACTTTACTTTTTAACGAACTTTTTTTGAGAAAAAAAAATGTGAAATATGCTGCGGCAAAAGTTCATTAGAAAGTAGGTTTTTAGATATCAAAGGAAATTTTGCACTACGGCATTTATTTGTGAATGCTTTTAACAAACTTGTAGGACTTGTTTTTATTTTCGTATGTGTGTATATGTGTATATTTTATATATATATATATATATATATATATCGCACATTGAAAACAAAAATGGCATTATACCAAAAACCCAATTTTTCAGTAGAGCAGTTTTAAGTTTTTTATATAATTCTTAAGCCCATATCTTGATAATTCATTGAGATCAAACTATGTTATTA